>PVJS01033196.1:0-22318 GCA_004027185.1 Glis glis | reverse complement strand
CTCGGAGGTAGAATGCCACTGGGCTCAGTCCCGGTATCAAAAAAAAAAAAAAAAAAAAGGAAAAAATAAGCCCGGCATGGTGGCACTCACTTGTAATCCCAGTACGTGGGTGGCTGAGACAGGAGGATAGCGAATTTGCGGCCAGCCTCAGCTACTTAGTGAGGCTTTCTGCAACTTAGTGAGACCCTGTTTCAAACTAAAAAATACAAATAGGGCTAGGAGTGTAGCTCCGAGGCAAAATGCCCGTGGGTTCAATCCCCAGTACAAAAAAAAAAAACCCAAAAAAGAAGTACTATATGAACTTATATTTTACTGATAAAAGCAACTCCTGTCTCAGCCTCCCAAGTACTGGGATTACAAGTGTGCGCCACCACACCTGGCCAGCAAAACAATTTATTCTTAACATAAAGCAGTACAATTATTAGTTACTAAGCTATTAATTAAAATAATTAAAATAAAATTTAAACTATCAATTAAAATAATCACAGATTAATTTTCTTATTAGAACATATGAAAAGAATTACAACTTTAAATCCAAGTGACAGTTTCACCTGTTTCATTAAATCACTGACTGTCAACTGAGATGTCAGTACCTGTGGCTCTCTTTAGCAGCTGCTGCCAGGTGTTATCTACTCCAGAATTTGCTGGCATTCTTGACACAGAAAGGAAACTAACTGGCAGAGTGGCATCCAACTTACTGTTCATATAGGTTGATGCCAACACCCGTTTTCAAGGCTTTGGGGGACATGAAGAGTATCACCCCAAGAGAAAGCTGGAGATTCCTTGATTTAAATACATTTACCTAATTTTAAAAATGATTAGAATTCTTATTTTTAAGAAACTTACAATGCATTTGTCAAAGTTCCTTTTGACAGTCACCAAAACATTTCCCAAGGTAGTGCTTAGAAAAGAAGCTGGATCCACATTTTGTGCAGTCCACACATGATGACTCATTTTGACTAGCATGTAAAGGGAGTTAAAGCTATCAATTTTGTCTCCTAATGCAATTAGGTTGTTCAGTTCTGGCTCAATGCAGCGAAATATTTTAATCATCATTTGGCGAATCATATCTTTCCTGTGCAGGAAACATACCAAAAATATAGAAAGTTACTATAAGTTTAGAGTAAATTCACCTTGAACTTTAATCCACAATATAAAAATCGAGTAAAATTTGTTATTTAAAAATGTCCAAGTATGATGAACTAATTATTCCATAGCAGTTTTTCAATATAAAACTATTTTGCTGAAAATCAGTTTTATCAGTCAAATTAGCTTTATGTCAATTGTAAAGCTGGGTCCTGAAATGTGCTTTGTGATTGGCTACTTCCCATAAATAAATATTGGAACTGACTGACTCTCCTGTTGTTACCGGAAAGAAGAAGAGTTGAAGAGCCATGTAGCAGGACCAATTTTAATCCAGTAAAATGTTCCTAATAAGATGGTGGACACACATATTGGTGCTGTCAGGTCACTGAGAAGCACCTGCCCATCTCAGTGAGCAGCACTTCTCCATGCTTCAATTTAAAGTTTATTATTTCTAAAACAAACAACAGATAGAGACAAGTACATACTCAGATGAAACAGACAGTGGTGTGCCAGAATTATGCTGCCGTGATAATGTTCCTCCATCCAGGTCTTCTGCTTCAGTCTGCAAAAATTATTCAGGTACTTTACATAATAAAAGACCAAAAATTAACTATTTTATAAAGCAAAAGCCTGCTCAGTCTTAAAATGCCTAGGAGAGAATACATTATGAAAAATAATGATTTTTAATGGTAGTAATACCAATAAAGCTATATACTTTAGTATGCTGTTTAAGAATGTTCATGAGATGCTCTGTTCTTAGATTATATTTGAGAATTTCTGTGGGGTGAGAAGTTGCGTATGTGTGTGTAACACGGCGGGGGTAGGGGTGAGGGAGGGTACTAAGGGCTGGGAGGTATTAGGAATGGGAAGGAAGCTCAATGAAAAAAATAGAAAATGCCCAAAACAACTTTCAAAAGGGAATTTGAACAAGAAAATCTCATCATTCATTCTAATAAAACTTCATTGCTTAAAAAATAAAAAATCTTATAGAAGCCAACAAATAAGCAAACTTATCACAACTGCCATTATCAACAATGAATTCCCAGCCATTTCTAGAAACAATGGATTTCTCATTTATTTTATGACTACATTTTATGTTAGCTGAGGCATAAATTTTTTAGATGACCTTAATTTAAAAATCACTATATTTATATTATGTTTTTAAAGTTCTTCAAAATATTCTAGAAAATGTCATTCTTTTCTCTTATATTTATGCCACCTGAAAGGCATGCTGAAGAAGCGTCATTATATCCATTTTACAGAAGAGGAAAACTGGAGATTAAATAACAGGGTTATGGTCTAGCTAGTTACCATCAAAACCATAAAACAGATTCAGACTTAGATCTTTTCTCCTACACGACAGTATAAACTCCAGCATCGCCTTTTTTAAATCAAAATTTTCTTGGTAACTACTAAAATGTTAAAATTGCTTTGTGTGTGTGTGTGTGTGTGTGTGTGTGTTAATGGGGATTGAACTCCGGAGTATTCTACCTCTGAGCTCTACCCTCAGCCTCATTTTTTTTATTCATTTATTTATTTATTTTTGCGGTACTGGGGATTGAACCCAGGGGCATTCTACCTCTGAGTTACACCCCAGATCTATTTTTTGTTCTTTATTTTGAAACAGGGTCTCACCAGATTGATGAATCTCACTACTTGCTGAGACTATCCTTGAACCTGTAATCCTCCTGTCTCAGCCTCCCAAGTACTAGGATTACAGGCATGTGCCACCATGCCCAGCTTATTCTTTATTTTGAAACAGGGTCTCACTAAGTTGCAGAGGGCCTCACAAGTTGTTGAGGCTGGCCATGAACCTGTGATCCTCTTGTCTCAGCCTCCCAAGTACTGGGATTATAAGCGTGTGCCACCACGCTCAGCTAAAATTGATTTTTGAGTAATGTTCTTTGCAAACTAAACTCAGACATTTCCCCTCCCATCAATTTAGAGAATGTTTAGGTTTAAGACATTCTGGGATATTAGGTGCCCAAATTCTATCACTGCTTTTATTATTTTGTGGCATGACAAAAATGTTTAAAGATTATTACATCACAAATCCTTTCCTTTTCTATTTGGATATTGAAACTGTGACCACACACCGCATGTTAATCATTTTAATTATGTTACAGACCATAAAAATACTAGTTAAAATAGATGTGATTCATACCATAGTTCCAGGCATACTTTGATGTTGCTGCAGTTTGAAAAATTTACTTATGAAGTCCTGTTCTGCCAGACATAGGGGCTCCAGTTCACTTAGTACCTGTTCAAAGATCTAAAGAAAACCAAAATGATCCTGTAATGAAAGGACTTCACCAAATGCTTAAAATAACATTTCATATTTCATTCACTCTTTTGCAGGGACCATGGATCTATAATCTCAACAGAATCCCAAAGACAAATGCTTCCAAAATTGGCGGGACAATGCAGTATTATCCAGGTAAATAGGACCACAGAATATACCTAGAATAAAATTCACAGTTATTCACTTCAAACTTTTTAAACTTATTTGACACAGTACAGAGACAAGTTGAATCCATTTCCTCTTTGTGGTTGTTCAAGCAACTTAAGATTAGAGATGTAAGCACTTTATGATTTATAACATAAATTTATGTTACCAAGTTGAGAATTTACATTTTAGTTGCCATTTGACTAGAATTTTTTTCTCAGATTCAATTCAGAATTGTAAAGTAAGACATGTTTAATGTCTTAAAGAGAGCCAAAAGAATCTAAATCTTTGAACACACTTAAAGCAATCACAAAGTGCTGTTAGAAAAGAAAACTAAAGTAAATGTTTAAGAAATATTTATTTACTTATATTTTTACCTTATCAAATTTGGTTCTGTCAGCAACATCGAGATCGGAGGCAGACATGTTTCCCATATCCAGCAAGGATGATGACTGGGACCTGCGATTCCCTGAACTCTGAACACTGAGTTTATTTAGACTAGAGGTAGATCCAGTTAATTTCCCAGAACTTCCATGAAGACCTAAGAAATAATAAAACTTTGAAAGTTTTGATCTTTATGAATAAGATCCAGAGTATAATCAGGGATATCTTCTACTGTTTTGGTCTTCCAGGACCCGTATTAGTTAGTGCACACTCTACCACATGGGACAGGTTATAAAGTGTCCTTAACTTACAGTAACATTTGTGCCCTATTCCGGAGCATATTGTAAAGAGAAGCAAAACTACATGCATCCACAGAACAGGACTGAAAGGACCTTAAAGATCATATAGTCTACGTGTTGCCCAGTCCCATAAAATTGTCTGGTGCTCTCTCTAAAGTATTTAGTCTGGTCCCATTTAAAAGACAGGAATATGGATAAAGGTCACTGAGTCCCATGTTAGCATACTAGGTAACATGATTTTGTTATATTTCTGAAGGAAACTGCCATATCCCAGTATTATTCCCTCCACGTTAAATCAGTATATTAGGTTAAACAACATTAAACTGCCAATACTTGATCATTATGCCCTACAAAAAAAAAGTCAATTACATATGATCCAATTTAATATATTCCTGAACCCAGAAACTCTGCTTTTCTAGTAAGTGAACTGATTACAGTTCTATAAAATGTAGACAAAACAAAGAGGAAAAAAAGCACTCTGAGAACTTGTTATATTTAAAACACTGAAACATAATGCATATATCACTAACTATACTAATCTGAGACATCTGTGTTTAAGTTGAGTTGAGGTAACCATCATAGCCATGAGGAAAAATGAGATCATATGGCTGGATAATATACCACATATACCAAGGAATTAAAGGATTCCATTTTTAGAATTAAAGTGATGCTTTGATTCAGAATTAAATATAAACAAGAAATAAAATATTTAAAAAAACATTCTTCTTGAATATTTCTCAGTTAATTTGTACTGCTAATTAATGGTCAGAAGGGACAAATGAAGATATAGTAAGGACAAACTTTGACTTCATTATGCAAATCTGACCATATCTATAAGCATTTTTATAGAAACGCAGCCTGAAAATAGAAGTACGATGGTTAAACCTTCTCATAAATTTTTTGACACAAAGTTTTACTACTCGCCATATAATTTTAACTACATTACATATTTCTTAGATATAGCCATACCACTCCTATCATGTTAGTTTTCTTCCTGCAGTACCTGGCAATTCAGAGCAATCAATGTTTCTGGTATTAACTTTTTTCAAGCAAACAACTAATTCCTAGACATCAAACAAACATGCATTGAGAATACCTACTAATACACTAAGCATACTCACTCTCTGTTTCCTGTTTGACAGCACTTTCTTTTCGAGGCAGTGTAGCTGTGATGGATTAGGTTGCAAGCATCAAAGACAAAGACAAGTTAATAAACTGCAATTGCACAAACCATGCACAAGAGGAAGTTAAGCTCTAGTTTAAAAGACACATGCAAAGAACCATGAGAATCAAGTAACGAGAGGTGCGAACACATGTTTAGTTGGTCAGCTACTGTTTTTGAGAAATTATGAGAGAGAAAAAAATTTAATAGTCTTTTAATGTACAGTTTTTAATCAAATATTCAGGAAAAAATTCATATTTGTCAACCCCCTCCCACATACTTTTAAATCTTTTTTTTTTTAACTCTAGGAAGCTAGTACACTTTAAATTTAAAAGACAATTTACAAATTTTGGTTTCCTGAGAAAAATGTAGTTCAAGTAATAATTTAATATAGTGGAAATTTATTAGAATGAAGTAGATTTAAACATTAACAATTTTTGTTCCCTGAATGCTCCTGAAAAGAATCTCTACTGTACTAAATAATTTTATACTGTATCTGGTGAAAAATTATGTAAGTGGGGCTTTAAGACCATTTTAAAATTAAACCCAAATATCAAGCTGAATTGTTCAGCAACTGGCTTATGAATAACTAAAATGAAAAGTACATATCATAATACTAACAATCAGGAGACGTATGCATGGGGGGGTAAAATTGAGGGAATAGGTTTAATAAAGGAATTTGAACTCATTTAGAGTCATGTGGCATTTCTACTATTTTAAAACTCTGCTCTATATAATATTTACAGATAAATTTTAAGCTTATCTTGTGAATCATTCTAAACTCAAATTAGAAGTTAATGTGAAAGGCAAGAAGTCATAAAATGAGACATAAAACTGAAGAATGTAATTATAAACTAAAATTATCATAAAAACAGAAAACAATGTGTCAAATGAGACCATCTCTGCCACACTTTCAAGGCAAAAGCCCACGTATGAGTTTCTGACTTGTCCCAGCAGTGACACACACATCTCCCATCGTGGGCAACTGCAGTTCAAGGGAACATGAGTGGCCAGCAGAGGTGGCAGAGGCTCTACTAGCTGGCCAGTCCGAAGAGCACTCTCTAGCGGCCTTATGTGCCGCGATGCTATGTTCACCAGTTCCAGAGCCAAGCCCAATATTTCATATAGTTTTCTTCTTTTTAGCAGCCAATAGCAAATACAGAGTTACTAGCAGTGCCTATTAATTATAATTTGGGGTCCATAAAAATAGTCTATATTATTTATCAGCAATAAGTAACAATACTCAGGTAAAATTTTAAGTACCTTTAAATAATCTCCAGTAGGATATAAACTTTTTAAGGGTAGAATCTTTGTTCATGGCTCCATTCTCAGTACCTAGAACTGTGCTTCTTATATAATATATAATTAACAAATATTTATTGAATCTTTTTAGCCAGCCATGAATTCAGCCTGTATTCAAGACTACTTTTGGAATAAAGATCTCTTAGGTATGTATGTATATATTTATTTGTGGTGCTGGAGATTGAACCCAGGGGCTTCTACCTCTCAGCTACACTCCCAGCCCTATTTTATTTTTTATTTTGAAACAGGATCTCACTAAGTTGTGGAGGGCTTCATTAAACTGCTGAGGCTGGCAGCGAACCTGATATCCTCCTGCCTCAGCCTCCCAAGTACTGGGATTACAAGCGTGCACCACCACACCTAGCAAGAATTCTTCGTTTAGTGGAGAAACAATTATAAAATAATGTTGGTCCACCATTTAAAGATTTTTTTGAACACTAAATAAGAGGGAGAACAATAGTTTTATAGATGTAATATATTAAGGAACTAAAATGTTATATATAGAAAGAAAAAAATCAGGTGATTTTAATAATAATTACTAAATTTCCTGTGCCTACCATTCACTAAGTATATTTATAGGATACAAAGAAAAAAGCAATAAAATGTCAATCCTAGGGTAAGAATTCTTTGCCTCTGAGGATATCAAAATAAACTTAACTAGTCAAAAAGGCAATGATCTACATAAAGACCTAACCACAAAGAAAAAAATACTTTCCTGGCATCTTTAGTATCTCTTTTTGTGTGTGTGTGGTACTGGGGATTGAATCCATTGGATTCTACTTCCAACCTATACCCTCCAGGCCTTTTTAAATTTTTATTTATTTTTTTGTTTTGAAACAAGTTCTCACTAGGTTGCTGAGAGTCTCACTAGGTTGCTGAGGCTGGTCTTGAACCTGTGATCCTCCTGTCTCAGCCTTCCAAGTACTGGGATTACAGGCATGCTCCACCATGTCCAGCTCAGCATTTCTTTTTATCAACATTTGTGACCCAGAATTATCAGACTAAGTAAAAAGCAAAATAAATTTAAATTTCATTTATAATTACTTAATTTTGATTCACTTAAAAGGTATCTTTCCAAACTTTAGGGTTTTCTTTTAATTATAATTACTATTAAAAATTCATTTAAACATAATTTTGATCATTGAAAATTACCTTTGAAAAAATTTATGTTCTACCTTATTCAGAACTTCTCAAAGTCATTCTATTTAGCTTGAAAGTTACTTTTTTTCAGCACTGGAGATTGAACCTAGTGGCAATCTACCTCCAAGCTACACCCCCAGCCCTATTTTTTATTCTTTATTTTGAAACAGGGTCTTGCTAAGTTGAGGAGGGTCTCACTAAGTAGCTGAGGCTGGCCACTAACCTGCAATCCTCCTGTCTCAGCCTCCCAAGTACTGGGATTACAAGTGTGCACCACCACACCTGGCTGAAACTTTTAAAAATACCAACTAACAAATTAGATCTCTAACGACAAACCAGATTGTTTTATCCTGATTTTGTTTTTCTTCTTTTGTAGCTACTCTCAAAGGAAGTGATATTGTGATTTTCTAGGTGATCAATGTCACAAAGTACTCTCCTATTCTTTGGTATTTAATTGATACACAGAAGAGATGCAATTTTAAAACTTTTAAAACTATGAAAGTGCCTTCTAAATTTGCATTATGTGAATTAAAAAAAAATTTTTTTGTGGCACTGGGGACTGAACCCAGGGGCATTCGACCTCCAAGCTATACACCCCCAGTCCTTCTTATCTTTTACTTTTGAAACAGGGTCTCACTAAGTTGCTGAGGCTGATCTCAAACCTGTAATCCTCCTGTCTTAGCCTCCCAAGTACTGGGATTACAGGTATATGCCACCACACCCGATGATGTGAATTAAAATATTTTTAAAGAGAAAATTTAAGAACTCAAGGGGTAAGAAAGAAAAAGTTTAAGTTTCAGGTTAATGCAATGATAACATTAAGATACTATTAAACTTGCTTTAAATTGTATTTTTATTTCCATTTATCTTGTCTTCATATACTGAAGATCTCTCAATATAAAATGGTTCGCTAACAAGTAGTGACAAATATACTTAATGAAAACATTAAACATGTAACTGCATTAATAATATGCTCTTTACTCAAAAAAAGCATAACATATCCACAGTGAAACACTAACAAGGATATATAAACACACTGCCATTTAAGAACAGTCAACCTTTAGGATGAGTTAGCATTTCTGTTTCCAAAAGCCTATTGTCCCAAGATTCCTATCAGTGTCTTCACCAAAGTGCAGCATATCTGCAGAGAGATTCAAACCATCTCAAATGTCTGGATTCACATAATTAATATTTTGGTGTTGTATTTGTATAAAAGAGTAAATTACAAAATAATTACCTACTAAAAGACATTCTTTTCCCTCCTCAAGAAAAGAATGGAAATGTGCTACCAATTTTCAATCAAGTTTCCTGATTACTGAAGTTGCTTGGGACATAGATTCCTTTCAACAAGCAAATGCTAAACTCATGATTCTAAAGGAGCGCTATGCAGACACACTGAGGAGTACACAATGTCGCCCTTTAAGGCCAGGTTTGGACTTGAATAGGCACAGAACTCCATCCAGAGGGAACTCCAGAGATGGGTACATGCAAGAGCAGAACTTGGCCTCGGTAGATCACCTTCCTTAACTTGATACCTTCACTGGCTACTCTTACAAACAATGTTTTTGTCCACTTAAAATATTTAGAAGCAACAAAAAATAACATTTTCCAAATATATCAATTTTGAAAAATAAAGGGAAAATTTTGCTGATATTGTTATAGTCCCTTGGCAAGTATTTCAGAATAAAATACTTGAACTTTCTTTTTGATCCAAAATAGCCAGTGAGAAGTAAGAAGTCAGGAATCACTTTCATTTCTCTGAAGAGAGCAATGACTTAGGAGATCAATGACTTGCCCCAACTGTTAAAAAGGGTCTTTTAGGGAATCAGAAACTGAACTCTCAACATCGGTTGATCTATACTTTCTTTACCAGACTGCACTTCACTGTCTCACCAACTGTTTTCCCTTTTAATTATAGGAAAAATCCATAATTGCTGTCAGATTTACATACTGTAGAATTTTAATCAGTAACAAGCAAATTTACAGATACATATTTTTCTATGAAATATCTGAAAATCAAATGCATTTGACCTTTCATTCATTATATTGTATCTTCTTCCAACTTATTTAAAAAGTGTTAGAATTATTTTTCATAAATAAAACCATTCTTAATAGGAAAACAATGAACCAACAGGCTAGCTTACCAAACTTCTTGCTTTCTTTAGTTGTGCCAGTCATCTTGATCTTTGCAACTTCAAAGAAATCTTTGATTTCTCTTTCGTACAGTCGGGATAAATAATCCATGTAATTCTTAAAGTAAGTGTAAAACATATTTCTTATTAAAAAGTAGGCTATTTTTATTTTTTGTCATTTAAAAAATTGAGTAGGCACCATAACATTAACAATTTACCAAAATAGGAAGTCAAACACAATTATACTTTCATATAATTTTTTATTTTTATTTTATTTTGGTATTGGGGATTGAACCCAGGAGCATTCTATCTCCGGGCTATACTCCCAGCCCTATTTTTTATTTTTAGTTTGAAACAGGGTCTTGTGAGATTGCTGAACCTCACTACTTGCTGAGGCTGTCCTCAAACCTGCAATCCTCCTGTCTCAGCCTTCCAAGTACTGGGATTACAGGTGTGTGCGTCACACCAGGCTACCTTTTGCACATTTTAAATATTGCTGCAATCATACTGGATAGGATATCTGAATCAGAGCAATCATGCTACTCCTGTCTCACATTGTAACCACAGCACAGCTAGTGTGCCAAAATTTAGTTAACCAACCCTAACATAGGACACTGAAATGGTTTCAATGTTTTACTATGTGAGGAACAAAGACAATCTTTTCTATCAAAGTAACGAATTACATAGAAGTGTACTCCTTTCCATTTTGTAACTGTAAATTTAGGCATTCATTTTGTAACTGTACATGTGTCTGTATGCTCCACTCCCTGAATCTTCCAAGAGTCAGCCATCTCAGCTCATATGACCTTTGGTTGATCTAAGTCTTCCATCTTAGCTCATATAACCTTTAGTTGACCAGGAATCTTCCAGAATGTTAAACTTTGTTTCAAACTTACTGTCTATCTTGGAAAGTAGCCAATCACGCAGAGCTGTGAACCCAAGCCCTCACCAATCAGGGCAAGGGGGCAGAATCACATCAGGGATAAAAACTGAGCAGACCGCCTCGCTGACCAGACTTTTTGTCAGGTGCACATCCTTCTGCACAAGTAAGTTGCCTTGCCAAGTTACTCCTGATTCATGAGTTTTTATTTGCAGCTCCCCTAGAATCCATTTCTAATTGCTATAAAAGTGTTACAGTAAGTTTTTGGTCTCTAATGAATTGTTTCTTAGAATAATTTCCTAAGGTTCCCAAGGGTCAAAGAGTATGGGAATCTTTAGGACCCTTCTTCCATATTGCTGTATTACTCGGCTAATACAGTGTCAATAGCAATGAAGAGGAAAATTTAGTTTGACTGAGCCTTTGTTGGCTTGGGGTGATAACCCAAAATAGGTTATTTTTACACCTTGGAGTTTTCATAATTTATTTTCTTAAAACAGATTTGATTAACTGTCCCTTAAATGAAGACATCTATTATTAGCATGAAAACTCTTTTCTTCATCATCTCTGCTTATCAGCACATTAACATACCTATGCCCTAGGAAGTACTCCTCAACAGTGGGAGACCATATATTTTTCCAAGTCCTTAAGGTAAGTGACATGACACAGAGCTTGACTAAATTTAAATAAATTCACAGCAGAAAAATGTTGCTAATGCCGAGCGTGGTGGCGCACACTTGTAATTCCAGTACTTGGAAGGCTGAGACAGGAGGATTGCAGGTTCAAGGCCAGCCTCAGCAACTTAGCGAGACCCTGTTTCCAAATAAAATAGATGTAGGGGTGTAGCCCTGAAACAGAAGGCCCCTGGGTTCCATCCCCAGAACTACACACACACACACACACACACACACACACACAAAGTTGCTAGCAATTCTTTTAAATTTATCATGGGATCTAAGCTTCACCTTCCTTTGTTATCTCAAAATTAATATATCATTTTTTAGAACAGGTTTGCCTACAAAGATCAGGTGTACCTTTTAAAAGTGTATATTATGTAAATATTTATGTATTTTACTCAGAGTTCACCACTGATTTTCTTAAATATTTTATAGCTATATCCTTACAAAATGGCATTTGGAGTGTTCCCTTTTTCAATTTGTAGGCCATATACATTTCCCACATAACCTCTAAGAAAATTAGTCAAATGGGCAGTTCTTTCTCATGATCTTTGTATAATTCAAAAACAAATATAAATAAAATATACCTTAAAATTATTTCCTATTTCTTTGGGCTATCTCACCTTTTCAATAGGATTTAAGTGACTGGAGATCTTTCTTCCTGGTATCCAACAGAAATCATTGATAGGAATGGCCAGGCAGGTGTTACTGTATTGATCCACTGATTTACTGAATACTGAAAGATGTCTCTCACTGTATCATTCCTCTTAGCACCTAACTTAAAATTTAACTATCTCAAAGCTGGGCGTGGTGGCGCACGCTTGTAATCCCAATACTTGGGAGGCTGAGACAAGATGATCGCAGGTTCGCGGCCAGCCTCAGCTACTTAGTGAGGTCCTCCGCAACTTATGAGACCCTGTTTCAAAATAAAGAATAAAAAATAGGGCCAGGGGTGTAGCTCGGAGGTAGAATGCCCCTGGGTTATATTCCCAGTACCACACACACGCAAAAAAATTTAACTATCTCAAATTTAAATATCTCAGACAGTCTTTTCAATTTTATTTTGGGCTAACTATAGAGTCTTTCAGAAACCTCCATGTTTTTACTTTTTCTTTACACCATAAAGCAAATTCTATAAATGTGGAACTAAGGTTGACAGCTGTCTGAGTGATCTTTAAGACTGACTATTAATCTTGGAAGGATATTAGGAGAGGAAAGTGCATGTCCTATTTAAGCATGGACACACCATCCCTCATAATTGCCCTACAAGCATAACTCAGAGCCACAGATAGAGGCTCTAGTCGTGGAGAGGAAGGAACCTGGGCAGTTGAACTACATAACCAAAGCACCTCTGTCATCCACAAGCCCTAATTACATATAACAAAAATAGGGGCTTTGCTTAGATTCAGCCTATGGAGAGCTGGGGGCAATGACTAGTGATTCTTATCCCTGAAGAATTTAAGATAGGCTTTTCCTGTTCCTTCCCAACAGTTGAGTTGTGTACCCCCAACCAAGTGCAATTAACTATCAGGATTTAATTATGCATTATTTCCTAGATAAGAAACACTGGTTTGTTTCCTTCCTTTTCTTCTTTCATTCCTTTCTTCTTCCTTTTTAGATAAAATTCCTCGTTTTGACAACCCTTCAGCAAACAAATTAGATTATGAAGAAAAAATATATAATTTACCAAAAACTCAACCACAGGGTCAAGTAATATTCCCAGGAAAGAGGTCCATTTCATTTAAAAAGCTCATTAATACTGTCACTCCAAAATATCCTCTGATCAGAGAATGAGTCCACAAACCATCACTAGGTTGGCTCTAGTCTGGTTTCTTCACTTTAAATTACATTCATGAATACTGCATTATATATAAAGATAGGGCAATAATACTCACTGAGAACACAATTAGGCAAAAAGCTTATTGATTACTTATTTGAATATTCACTAGGGGACAAAGCACTTGTTGGCACAAAACTCTTAAGGATATATAATTTATGTTTAATTATTCATAATATTAATCCTCCTAAAATTTCAAAAGGCAAAGAATTCCAGTACTGTAAATATTTTTCCTTAAGATATCGCCAAATCAGAATTCTGTTGAATGAAAACAAAACAGAACAAAATATAACACAACAGTAAAACTGCTTTATACTTAATAGACTAATTCTGAGAAACAAAAATATTCTTATCTAAAATAGCTAGCCAGATAAGATGTATATAAACACCTTAGGAGATGAAAACTCCTTTTGAAAAGCATTAACTATTATTTGAAAAGATTATTTATTTTACTGGGACTTATGTCCCTTTTCTTATGATCTCAGATTATTAGTAGAGGGAGCCAGCTTGTACTTTTAAATGGGCAAAGGTACCTTAAAGAGGAAAATACATGTGTGTCGTGTGTGTGTGTGTGTGTGTGTGTGTGTATGTGTGTATATAAATAAAAGAATGTCCTACTGTCAAATATGTTGACATCAATGCATTGATAGGAAAATACAGTCTGCCTCTTACTTAGTAACACGCTTCTCATAAATTTCTATCTAACCCTCTGCTTTCTCTTGAAGCATGAATCTAAGATACTGCATAGGAGTTGCTTTTATATTAACAATTCCAATACTCTCAATCCACAAAGACAAAACATATCACTCTTTCCAATTCCAGGACATTCTTTTCGGTCATATTGTCCACATAATTATTATTAAGTTATTAACACAGCTTAGGTACTACTTGAAATTTTTAAGCTCCAAATTAATGAAAACTTAATGATTTTAAATGCTTCTCACAATTTTAATTAAATTGCTCTTTTAGACAGAACTATCCAGAATACTAATAGCTTTTTTGTGTGTGTATATGTGGTACTGGGGATTGAACACAGGGGTATTCTACGTCCAAGCTACACCCCAGGCCCTATTTTATTTATTATTTGGAAAGAGGGTCTTGCTAAGTTGCTGAGGGTCTTGCTAAGTTGCTGAGGTTGGCCGCGAACCACCATGTCTGGCTACTAATAGCTATTTATATATTTGAGTTAGGTGACAATTCCTTAGCTCTATTTTTTAAAAGGGGAACAAGATATCCAATTTCTAAAGATTACAGCATAAATGCCAGAAAAGTACTGTCTTTATGGGTTCCTGCAACAATGACCATTATTAAATCTAAGTTGGATCCTGTCATCACTGTTCAAAACCCACTGCCTCACTCCACCCTCCAGTGTCATGAACAATAAAAGCCAAAGCCTTCCAGCAATCCATAATCCCTTCAAGATTCATCCTGTCCCCCACTCAGATTCCATGTCCAGCTCACTGTGTCTTCCTAAGCACGCCAGGGACGCTCTGCCTTAGGGTAATGTTAACTGCTGGAAAGCTTTCCTCCAGAAACCCCCTTGTTCAACCACTCCGTTTACTTGTAAGATCTGTGCTCAACTGCTACCTGCCTTGACCACCCTATTTGACACTGGACCCTTCCCCAAGTCCTGGCATTCCCTGTTTTATTTTCTCCAGAGCACTCAGCAGAACCCTCTAACATACTAGATATTAACTTTTTTATCTGCCTTTCTCCTCTAAAATATGCACACTTAGAAGGCGAAAACGTGCCTGTTTCCTTCAATGCCGAATCTCCAGCATTTACACCTGTGTTAGCACGTATTAGGTGCTCAATCCATTTACTGAGTGAATAGATGAAAGAATGTCTCTGCTCCTCCCCAACTGCTGATTTTTGTCACTGATATACAACACTGTCCTAACGTCCAGTCCTGGCAAGTTTGGCATCGTCCTGTTGCTTCTGCATTTGGAATCTCTCTCTCTTTTTTATATCCTCTCTCTATTTCTACCGTCATCTTCCTGGTCTAAGACTTCATCTGAATTATTACATTATGTTTTTAATTAATTTCCCCATTTAATCTTTTACCATGTTTGAGGAACGCTATTAAGTCCTATAGCTCATGTCTTTCAACATAATTCCTCCCAGCAGAGTATGAAATTTCTGCTTTTGTTGTGCTAAACCATCTCATTATCCTATGGCAGGGCATATTTTTCCCACCTTTGTCTCACATCTTGCTCCTGCATCCCCTAGATGCCCTTCCTCTTATTTCTGGTTTATTTAACCACACCCATTATTTAAAACTCAATGGAGGTCCATTATTTTCCATGAATCCATGGCTTCAGAACATGGATTTCCTTCTCTAAGCTGCCACATATTTAAACTCATTTCCAGTTTAGCACAAGTTTTTGCTTGATTCTTCCTGGTTAGATTCAAAGCTTCTTGGAGGTAGAGCCTCACTCCTTAGGCCCCAAGTGCCTGGCGTAGTGGAATGCTTGCTTAATAAAGAGGCTCTTGGCACTTTCTTAACAAAGCAGGCTATAAATTCGTAGGAGGTAAATACCTCACTTATACATCTTCATACTTTCATAAAGAAACTCAGGAAATAATTATAGCTAACTAAATTATTACTAATTATTTAACTAAACTGATGAATGCTGCTTCAGGCTATAGTACAGCTTATTATTTATTTATTTATTATTTATTTATTTATTTTTTGGTGCTGGGGATTGAACCCAGGGGCATTCTACCTCTGAGCTATATCCTCAGCCCTATTTTATTTTTTAATTTGAAATAGGGTCTCACTAAGTTGTGGAGGGCCTCATTAAGTCGCTGAGGCTGGCCACAAACCTGCGATCCTCCTGTCTCAGCCTCTCAAGTACTGGGATTATAAGCATTCGCCACCATGCCTGTCTTTAATATGATTTTATACTGAAGTTCAAAATTTAGCTTTTCTTTATCCAAGTAAATAAAATTACTGCTATCCCTGGTTCATGAGCACTAAAAAACTCAATTCTCTCCTACTTTGCTAAGAACATACTTTAGTATTTCAAACTTGGGGAACGAAATATACAATCTTCTGATTCTAAAATATTATGCTCTATACCCAGCAAATAACATCAAATCCATACCTTTGTTAGTCCTTCATATTTTCCGTAATCTGTACTCTTTAGCCACTCCATCAGCTTGGCATATCGGAGCAAGTCTCTATGAAATGGATGATGATTGGGTAAAGTCAGTTCAATAGAGTGTTGAGCAAGAGTTGAACTCTGATCATGTCCCTAGAGTGAGTAAATAGATAAACAAATATTATTGACAGTTCAAAGAAACATAATTACAATAGAAAATTCCGAACAATGACCAAGTGGGCCAAGCAAAATGAACAGAACACAGAAAAATAAAACCCAAATACTTACTAGTACTTTTATCATCCTGCATATACCCACTGAACTGCACCACCATAAAATAGTCATAAACATGCAAGAAAGTCACTCTGATAAATCAACTACTCATTCCATCTTTCAAAGGAGGTGAGAATGAATTTTTAATCAAGCTTGTTTCTCTCATAGTATATCAGTTTACAATTTACTAATCAAATAAACCTCTTGATATAGACTGCATTAAAAAACACACCAAATGGGAAGTTATTAAAAAGCAAACTGTCTACATTTATGTTATTCCCATTAGTCTATAATATTTAAAACAATAGATAAAATATATAAGATATAGAATTTTAGCACTAGGAAGGACTATAGATAACTATGTTCTGAGCTCTCCAGACTAACAATGTAATTTTATTTTTTCTGTAAAGTAACTTGTTAAATAAACTACAAATTAATTATTTTTAAACTCTAATAAGACTTTTTACATAAGTAAATAAGTTAACAAACAGCTTTCGGCAGATCATGTATCTTGACTTTTGCTTTGGAAAACATAGACCTGGGAGATCATCTGATCCAAGAACTCTATTTTCTAGGGGAAGATTTGAGGGCTCAAAGAATGAAGTGATTTGCTCAGGTCAGAGAAAAAAAAAACTATAATTAGAACCTTAGTAATATGGGTCTCACTTCTGTCTCCTTTTAAAAATATGTCAAACAAAAGCATCTTAGACTCAAAAATTGCAACTGCCAACTACTTATTAGTATCAAACAAACAAACAAAAACCCCAAAAACCACCCCAGCCCTCTTTTGAGCAACCTAGCTCTCTTTATTACTTACTCAATATTTGTCATAAAATTTGAAGCCACTGTCTAAGAGATGGAGAGTTTAAAGATTAAAAGAGAAGATTCCTCTTGAAAATAAAATTTCCCAACAACAAGCAAAGGACAACACAAGCCAGATTTATTTGAAGTCGTTTTAAGCCAGTCTGATTTGCTTTGTCAGAAGTTGTTTGTTAGCAAGTATTTGTGAAAACTGAATTAAAATGATAGACTGTTGAATTTGGGAGGTTGGTTGACTCATTTCTTGGTAAAATTACTTAAATCTAATTATAAATCTGCATAATATCAGATGATATACATTAGCTTAATATGCATCCTGAATTTAAATAATTTAAATTCTTTTAATTTAAAAGCTATGTAGCTGGGCTGGTGGTGCACTCTTGTAATCCCAGTACTTGTGAGGCTGAGACAGGAGGATCGCAGGTTTGAGGACAGCCTCAGCAAGTAGTGAGACTCTAATCAACCTAGCGAGACCGTTTCCAAATAAGAAATGAAATTGGGCTGGGGGTGTGGCTTGAAGGTAGAATGTCTCTGGGTTCAATCCCCAGTACCACACAAAATAAATAAATCAATTAATTAATAAAAGCTATTTATTTCATTTAATTTCTAGGCCTTACTATATATATTACAAAGTAAAAATGTAGCAGTTATGGCCTTTTTTTTTCCCAATACTGAGGATTGAACCCAGAGAGCCTCATGCATGGTGTGTGTTAGGCAAATCCTCTACCACTGAGTTATACCCCCAGCCCCTCTTATTTTGAGACAGGGTCTTGCTAAGTTGCCCAGGTTGGCCTGGAACTTGCCATCCCCCTGCCTTAGCCTTCTGAGTAGCTGGGATGACAGGCATATATTACCATGCCTAGCTAGTTTTGGATTAAAAATATTTTTAAATTTTTTTAGAAAGCTTCATAATAAGGTTCTTTATTATAAAAAGTTAATTCCTGATAGATGTAACTTACTTACTCCACAGAATCAAGTAAATATTTACCCACATAATTTTTTTTAAAATACAAGGTATTTAATAGAATAGAAAAGTGCCTTTAGAGTAAGAAAAAGGGAGAAATAAGACATTCCAAGCACTAAAATCTCCATCATTATGAGAGTTCCTTCTTCATTAAAATTTTCAAACCAGCAGAATACTATAGTGATACATACATACACGTTTATTGCAGCACAAATTCACAATAGTCAAGGTGACCCATTAAGAGATGAATGGGTAAAGAAAATGTGGTATAGAAACACTGTGGAAGTTTACTCAGTCATAAAAAACAAAATTATGTCATTTTCAGGAAATGGATAGAACTAGAGAGCATCCTGCTAAGTGAGATCAGCCAGTCGCAGAAAGTCAAGGGTCATACATTTCTTCTCATATGCAGAAGCAAAAGAGAAAATAAGAAACAAAAGGGATTTCAGATAAATGAGACCAGTAGAACAGTGGAAAGGGACTGGGGGAGCCCAGTGCGGAGGGGAAAAAGGAGGACCGAGGAAGGAACAAGTTCAAATCATGTCATGTCCATATCTGAAGTATCTCTCCCATCCTCAATAACATGTGGCGGGGGAGGGGCAGGATGTAGGGGAAATACACCAAGCGATGTGTGCATATATGCTTATACCACTTTGAATCTCACTATGATGTATTACAATGCTCCAATAAAAGTACAAAAAATTTTTTTTCAAAAAGACTGTTGAGCAATGTCCTTCATGTGAGATTATATCCCCAATTTAAAATGGAAATAGGGGGCTGGGGATGTAGATCACTGGTAGAGTACTTGCCTAGCATGCACAAGAACACACTCCCCCCACCATAAACACATAAAATCTAAACTGGAAATAGAAAAAACAGGTAGGACCCCTTATTCAGAAATAAATATAAAACTGAGTATGTATATTTCTAAGACTCATCTATTCAGGTTAACTTGGTAAACTGGGCTAGAGATGACAGAAAGGTATCACAAAACTGAATGTACCAATTGAAAACAAGAAGGAGAATACACAGAGGCACAAGAAGTTTACAGCTACCATGGATGTTATATACGAGGTATATTATGTACACAGGTCCATAATCTGTAATTCTAGAATCCAAAATTCAGTTAAAGTTTTGTGGCAAAACTATTTTGGTGGTAAAACTTGACCTGAATTGACAGGGGGATAGTTACAATATTTAGATAGTTTTGACTGCAGGCTTATGTGTGCTTGACTGAAGTGGTTATACGTACTACATTGCTTTTCTAAAATCTGAAAAATTCTAAAAGTACAACTGACTCCAAGAGGTCTGGATAAGGAAGAATAAACCTACGTGGCTGTTCTTTCCTGGATGGCTAAAACAATCACATCTTCCACAGAATCATCCATGCCTAAGAGCTACAGTGTTGAAAATGGAACAATTCTACCTATTTGGAATGCCTGGGCACCTACCTACATTTTTTCTGTGAAGTAAAGGCTAACAATAAACATAAACATTATGTTACAGGAATGTTTTGTAGTGGCCACATCCAAATCATGTTCAGGAGTCAACAGAATTGCATAGGTAAGACACAAAGCATACAGATAAAAGTTTTAGGTCTAGTGATATCTCCAAATTGTATGTCTTAATTAGTCTCAAAATTATTTATGTTCTTCTACTACTGTTTACTCAATCTATTACATGATAAATTATATTATTTAGAGTCAGGAAACATCAATCATTAGAACCCTTCTCTCCTGAAAATGGAAGAATTGGTTATTAACACTTGAAGATTTTACAGTTTACAAGTTTCTTTCACAAATATTATTAATCCAAGTTTTCTTGGCATTTTCATATCATGATCACCTGAAAAATTCACTTCTCTCATTTCTTATGGCACTGGGGATTGAACGCAGGGGCATTCTATCTCTGAGCTACAACCTGACCCCCCCCTTTTTAAAAATGTTTTGTTTTGAAACAGGGCCTCTGTAGGTTGCTGACAGTCTTGATACACTGCTGAGGCTGGCCTTGAACCTGTGATCCTCCTGTCTCAGCCTCCCAAGTACTAGCATTATGGGTGTGTGGCACCATGCGTGACTAAAAACTCACTTTTAATATAAAAAATATCATTACCTTCAATCCATTACTATTCAGATAGATTAAATATTATTAGTATTAACAAAAACTAATTTTAGAGAAAATGGTTCTAAAATGACTATAGAAAATAGGAAAATTTAATATTTAAATTGTTAAATTCAATCAATAATATAGAAACTATAATATGTAAAACTTTATTGTGTAAAGAACTTTATTTTTTATATATTTAAAATATTAAGACATTGCTTAAAGTTTCTTACTATAAATAACAAATCTGTAACAATGTATTCATTGTATTGAGTGCCCACTAGCTTGCTATATACTCCACATATATAAATTCTAATCTTTACAATAACCTTGTAATATACTTTTCTTCTCATTTCATTTTTTCTATTTCTACTCTTCTTTGTGGAGCTAGGGATTGAATCCAGGGCCTTGTGCATGCTAGGCAAGCATTGTACCATTTAGCTATACTCCCCTGCCCTCTTATTTAAAAAAATGGCAAAACTCTATTATTAACATTATTTACAAATATATCTTTTTTTCAAATTAATCTAAGAGATACATTTCATAAAACTTGGTGAATTATAAATTTTTAGCAGCATATACTATTACTAAAATTTGTAATAAAAATAACATTGAACACTACAATAGCCAAGTAACACTCCAAGTGCTGAATATACATAAACACATTAGTCCTTATATTACCCTAGGAGGTAGATATTTTTATTATCCCCACTAAAATAAGGCAAATAAGGTGGCACAAAGAGATTAATTAACTTGTTCAAGGTCTCCTAGCTATGAGGTAGCACAGTCATGATTTGGAACCCAGAAGTTTGGCTCTAGTATCTGTACTCTTACGTACTTTGTTATACTGACTTTCTAACAAAAGTGATATATTCAGATCAAATTGTGAGTAAAATTTCAACATATGGAGAGTCTTTTCTTCTATGGTATGACATGTTTATTTTTTATTTCTTTGTGGTACTGGGGACTAAACCCAGGAATGCTCTATTACTGAGTTACATCTCCAGCCCCTTTTGTTTTTGTTTTTTAATTTTGAGATAGGGTCTAACTAAGTAGCCCAGGTTGGCTTAGAACTTGTGATCCTCCTTCTTCAGCCTCTCAAGTAGCTGGGACTACAGTGTACCACCATGCCCAGCATAGTTTTTTTTTTTTCTTAATAACAACAAAATCTGGGCTGGGCGTGGTGGCACACGCTTGTAACCTCAGTACTTTGGGAGGCAGAGACCGGAGGATCCCGGTTCGCGGCCAGCCTCAGCGCGCGCGTGTGCACTCTCTCTCTCCTCTCTCCTCTCTCTCTCTCTCTCTCTCTCTCTCTCTCTCTCTCTTTCTCTCTCTACCTACCTAGTGAGGTCCTCCGCAACTTCGTGAGACCTGGTTTCAAAATAAAGCATAAAAAAATAGGGCCGGGGGTGTAGCGTGGAGGTAGAACGCCCCTGGGTTCAATCCCCGGTACCGCAAAAAAAAAAAAAAAAAAAAAAAAAAACCCAAAAAACAAAATCTGAGCAAAGTTCCAGCAAACATCATGAGAATGGATTTTAATCATAATACTTTGGCTACTAGGGATTGAACCTAGGGGTATTCTACCTGTGAGTCACACCCCCAGCTCTATTTTATTTTTTATTTTGAAACAGGGTCTTGCTAAGCTGCCGAGTCTTGCTATGTTGCTGAAGCTGTCCTCCAATCTTTTTTTTTTTTTTTTTTTTTTTTTTTTTT
>PVJS01033195.1:0-22318 GCA_004027185.1 Glis glis | reverse complement strand
CTGGAGTTCTGACCAGCAGAGTCCAGGAAAGACAACACACAGACACTTCAGTACAGATGATGCAGCTTCCTCCCTCTCAGCTTCCTCTCTTTCAGCTTCCTCCTTATTAATCGCTGCCTCCCGCTTATATTATGTACGAGCAACCCCTCCCCAATCACGCCAGAAGCAATCCTCCAATCACACCTCTCTCACGCCATATACACGCAGGCCAGGCTTTTTCTCATAGGTTCTCCAGCAGCAAGCACGCAATGAGCATGCACCAAACGCCTGCGCTTCCCAACTGCGCATGTGCTAGGTCTGGTAAACAAGTGCAGGTCACGAGACTTGGCAGCCAGCCACGGCGCCATCTTGGCTGGCTTGACAGAGCCCAGCTTCCCACAGTCCAGCTCATCAAGGTGCCCAATAAATGGTTCTTGTGAAGTTCATGAGAGAAGCGGGGAGGAAAGGGTTTCAGCTGTTTTACCCATAATGAAATTAACATCCAACATCCAAGAAGCTGTCATGCTTTGCCCAGGACAGACCAAAGTTCCTGTCTGTTGTTCTTCCGGCCCCGCCAGGCCACCTCTCAAGGTTGACATCGGCATTTTGCTATTTCTTTCTTTCTTTTTTTTTTGATAAAAGTTTGTATTTGCTGGCAGATAGGCAATGAAAAACAAATGTGGTTAAGAGCCCTGATTACTTTTTAATGGCGTTCAAACCCCTCTGACATTTTTCCCTGTGTAATAAGTTTTCAAGATTTAACTTGTTCTTGAGAGAAGAAAATCATCTTCATTTTCTTGTTTTCCTGTTTCTAAGCAGCATCAGAGCCTGGCACGCCCTCCTCGGGGCCCGGAGCCCCTGCACGTGTGCAGGCAGCGTGCGTGCCCATGCCGGGTCTTCACTGTTTTCGTGTGTTTGTCTCCCAGCCCAGGCTCTGAGCCTCTTCCCAGCCAGGAGCTGCGTCTTCATCCCAGGGCCCCTTACAGCTCAGTGTAAGGTACCTGATGGCCCTTTGAAAGCTTTTTGATGAATGAGGGAAAGACACTCAACTACACAGCCACGGTAACTGTAATTTAATCTTTCCTCCATGTTCAGACATCTCTTGTACCACCTCAAGGCCAGCAATTTAAATCAATCAACACACATAATAGCATCGCCCGCTACTGCACTGCCTCTGTTCCCAGGTGCCGGCTGTCTCAATCAGAGAATCCGAGACTGCCCGACTCCCTTGTATTACACCCGGGGAGACTGAGCCCAGCAGAACTGAGCAGCGTGTACAAGGGCACCTAGATTTAACTTCCCTCTCATGGCCCCTTTCATCAAACGGGACTGATATCCTTGACTCTTCCATTAATATATGTTTTTCAAGGCGTGGTGGCGCACGCTTGCAATCCCAGCAGTACTTGGGAGACTGAGACCAGAGGATCGCAGGTTTGCGGTCAGCCTCAGCTATGTAGTGAGGTCCTCCGCAACTTAGTGAGACCCTGTTTCAAAATAAAGACTAAGAAATAGGGCTGGGGGTGGAGTTCAGAGGGTCCAATCCCCAGTACCGCCAAAAAAAAAACAACAACCATATATATATATTTCAATCCTTTCTCCACCACTTCACGCCAAGGTGGCTGCAATCCCCTCCCCACTGGTCTTCCAGTCTCTTCCATCAGTTTTGCTAAGTGGGTTCTGATCTGTGGGTGAAAATGAAGCCACTCTCACACAATCAAAGGTACAAGACGACTTAATATGAAAAAACTAATCAAAACACAAGAAAATCCCACTTCGATATATGAAATCAACATATAAAAGCAACACCTCTCGGGGAATTTTCCTGCAGCTGAGATGGTGTTAACAATCCCAATTAAAAGCACAGAATAATGCAATATCAATAAAGAGAAAATTATCTACAGCACCAGAGCAGAGGGAATTGCAACCTCCAGAGTAGAGCTGGGGGTCCCGTCAGCAGCCTCTCTGAAGTCCTGTCGTGAGGACGGGTCCCAGGCAGTGTGTTTGCTCCTTGGGTGAGACCTCCAAGAGATGCCTTGATCCCGCTCCTGTTGCGGGGAGGGCAGCCTGAACGTTGTGTGAACTCTCCAGGTAACTCCAGGTAAGCCTTTCGGCAGTGGCCCAGGGTGGCCAGCCTTGGGCCTGTGGTCAAATGTGCCATACGCCAATTTTTCCTGGTGTCTTGGCCTTGGAGAGTCTGGTAAACAGGTTGACTTATTAAGTATATAAATGGTAAACAACAACAACAACAAACAAACCGTGGTAGCATAAACAAAGCAATCAGTATATCAGATGAGCAAAGAGCACAACCACCTTCCCAATCCCAGAAAACAAGCTAAGAAAAACAAAGGGGGAGGATTAAGGGGAGAGAGAGGGGAGTGGAGGGGGGAGTCTTACATCCATATGCACATGGCTTAGCTACACAGAGAGACAGATTCTCCTGAAACAGGGTTTCTCTGTCTCAGTTCGCTTCTTAAAAGAACCTGCAGAGTACTTTTAATGGCAACTCCTTGCCTAAGGGAAGAAACTCTACACAAGCTTGTTCTGGAAGTGTGCGTGCATGGGGCAAAGGTTCTACTAAATCAGGAGATTAGGAAAGTACCTGGTACAGAGTGCTATGTGGTGACACGCTGTTGCTAATGCTACTGTTCATCAGGATTATTGTTATTTTATTGTTATTATTCTGATCTAACAAAATCCAAGATGATGTACCTAGGTGGCAGGATGGCGTGGGAACTGGAATTGGGACTCAGCCAAGGTGTTAACCTCTTTAGGAACTGTTACCTCTGGGCTCCAGTCAGATTCTCACAATGCCCACACCCCTAAATAATCAAGACCCATCCTTCCAGTTCTTACTACGTTTCTCCTTGGATCAAGCCAGACATCAGCGAGCTGTGCATCTAAACTTTACCATCTTGACTCCTTGTAGAATGACTTTCTTTTTTTTTTTTTGCGGTACTGGGGATTGAACGCAGGGGCGTTCTACCTCCGCGCTACGCCCCCGACCCTATTTTTTTATGCTTAATTTTGAAACCGGGTCTCATGAAGTTGCAGAGGGCCTCACTAGGTAGAGAGAGAGAGAGAGAGAGAGAGAGAGAGAGAAGATAAATCATGCGCGCGCACCCGCGCGTGCGCGCTGAGGTTGGCCGCGAACTCGGATCCTCTGGTCTCCGCCTCCCAAAGTACTGGGATTACAAGCGTGCGCCACCACGCCCGGCTAGAATGACTTTCATACCAGCTTTCATTGAAGGTCATTCTTAGAGACCAAGTTTGAAAAAACCAGGTTTGAATTTGTTGTAGGGATATATTCAAAGTGTGGTCAGGGACTCTGCATACTTCCCCCCTTATTGGAGAATATTTTCTCTCAGATCTCTGTACCAAGGAAAGTGGTCACTCTCAGGGCTGGTTTGTATTTAGTGCTTTGGGCATTGGGGACATCATATTAATGTTTATATATTATGTAATATTCATGTAACACATAATATGTCATATAATATATAATATGCCATGTAATATGTCATGTAACATGTACTATGTCATATTCATGTAATATCCATGTTTTTCTCTTTGCTTTTGCTGCCAGGAGTCTCAGAGCTCAACTCTCCAGCCTTACCTCCAACAAGTCTTGATGAATGCGCTTTCTGTGCTAATCTGAATTCATCTTATATATCTATATATATTTTTTTGTGGAACTGGGGATTGAACTCAGGGGCATTCTACCACCAAGCTATACCCTCAGACCTATTTTTTTATTCTTTATTTTGAAAACAGGGTCTCACTAAGTTGTGGGGGGCCTCACTAAGTAGCTGAGGCTGGCCGCGAACCTGTGATGCTCCTGTCTCAGCCTCCCAAATACTGGGATTACAAGCGCATGCCACCACGCCTGGCCTCATATTTTTACCTTTTGCTTTGGTTTCTTCATTAAAACATTCAGTTCCACCATATGCATCTCTGTGGGCTCCTTGGTTTTTTTGTTGGGTATGAAGTAGGGTCTCGTCTCCTGGTCCCATCCCATCCTCATTTCAGAGATACCATCAGAACAGAAAATGCTCAGGAATTTAATTAATGAATTGATTCACTTTCAACAGTGATTCCTGGAGCCCCTCTGAGGGGCAGGCATCGTTCTAGGTTGAGCATGGTTTCCCTAGAAAGCAGAGGCAGAGGCGAAAGTTTCTGTGCTAATACTTTAGTAGAGGGTTCCACCAGGGTCACAGGGATGGCCGCGGTGTGCTGTCAAGCACAGGTCATTGCTGTCTCGTGGGGCTGTCATTGGAGAATATCCGTGAATGATGTGGCTGAGAACAGTCCACCCAGGCCGAGGAAAGAGGAAGACTTCACAGCTAGTTCCTGCTTCCCCGTGGTCAAAGGCTTGCCTTTGTTACCTTCCCTGCATGTCTGGGCACCAGGTGGGTCCCATGAGTCCGCCATCACTCGAGGTTGCTGTGAGGGATGACACTGCTGGGTTGTGCCCATGCCAAGCCAGCCAGAGGCCACACAGAGCCAGCTGCTGCCCCAGTACTTAGAGCAGAACCCATGGCCAGCTGCCTAAGGGGCGTCCGACACATGGGGACACAGTAGTGAGCAAGACAGAGCAGGTCTCTGACCTCATGACACAGACTCCCTGGGTGGGGAATGTGCTGGTGTTCATGAGGCCACCCCCAGGTTCACCAGCACCCTAGGAGGACCCGAGCTCAGCATTATGTTCGTACTTAAAGCTATTTGTCCCCGTTAGAGGACACACAGCTACATCCACAAAGGGAGCAGACACAAGGGGTGAAGCGCGGAGGAGACCAGGCGCCAGCTTCCCAGAGTCCTCTCCCGGTGGAGCCTCCCAGGATGGCTTAGTTCCTCCAGCAGTGAGGTGTGACAACGCATGTATGTGTTGTCTGGGGAAAGCTCCTTACACACTCAGTGCCCAGCATGTTATTTTTGGGGGGCACACTTGTCACACTTGCATCCTTTACTTGCACAAAGACTAGACTCCCAGTAGGAAAGCAGGTGTTCAGTGTAAACCACACAGACAACTAGGCACAAGGAGGCATTTTTTTTGGCACTAGGGATTGAACCCAGGGGCATTCTACCTCTGAGCTACACCCCTAGCCCTATTTTTTATTCTTTATTTTGAAACAGGATCTCACTAAGTTGCGGAGGGCCTCACTAAGTAGCTGAGGGTGGCCGCGACCTGGATCCTCAGGTCTCAGCCTCCCAAGTACTGGGATTACAAGTGGGCATAACCATGCCCGGCAGGAGGTACTTTTAACAAGGGATGGCGGGGACCCTCTGGAGATCCAAGTTCCCTGATGCCAGCCACGGGCCAACTTTGCATGCAGGCCTTTCTAAGGATAGCAGCCAGGACTGACTGCAAAGTCAACTTTTCCTCTGTAGAGGGAGACAGACAAAAACAAATAAACATCTATGCACATGATGTAGTCAATGGTCAGGGTACGTATCAGCCCATCCATCCACTGCCTTTGTATAAAGTAGAAATAGATGCTAAGTGTGGACAGAGCTGGGTTCGCAGCTTAGTGAGCATGTGTGAGCATACATCTTCATCCCTTGCCCCCACCCCAGGCCCAATCTGTACTTCTCTAAATAGTAGCCCTGAAACAAAAAGCAGGGCAAAAGATGGGGAAGGTCAAGGTGCAGAAAGCCTGGCTGGGGTTGCTGTTTTATCCAGGGCTATCAGGGACGGCCTTGCTGAAGATACCATGTTGGGCAGAGGCTAAAAGGAATGGAAGGCATGAGCCACGAGGACATCAGGGACTTCATTCCAGGGAGAGGGACTAGCAGGCACAAAGGCCCTGAAGCATGTGAATTCTTGATGAGATTAAAGAGCTGAAAGGAACCAGATGAGTCGGAGCTGGGCCAGAGGATGGGAGGGCAGGAGATGGGATTAGACAAGTTGTACTGGTCCAGGTCATGGAAGCTCATGAGACCTGTTTATGATGTGATCAGTGAGTTTCAGAACGTGATCTTAGATACCCTTTGTAAGTATCATTTCTGTGCAGGGAAGTAGACCCATGATCCTCTAAGCTCTGTAAGTGTTTTTCTGAGCTAAACAGTGTCTCAGTGCATAACTGAGTTCAGTGACCCTGGAGTTTTGGCGAATCTGTTAAAGCCAAGGGGAGCTTGGATCAGAGATCACCCATTCTGGCCCTGTGCACAGAGCAGCTTTTCATATAAAAGCACATCTGTGCAACAGCATCATGACACCGTTGCAGAGAGACTTTGTTCTCACAGAAATGGTTTACTTTATGGTCCAAGTCTTAGCTTTACCAAAGTGAAGAAATTCGTAAAGATTTTGACGATGACAGGACCAAAGGGTTTCTCATGCTTTGAATTCACTTCTTTTTTTTTTTTTTTGAGGTGTTGGGGATTGAACCCAGGGGGCATTCTACCTCCGAGCTATACCCCCAGACCTGTTTTTTTATTCTTTTATTTTGAAACAGGGTCTCACTAAGTTGCGGGGGGCCTCACTAAGTAGCTGAGGCTGGCCGCGAACCCGGACCCTCCTGTCTCAGCCTCCCAAGTACTGGGATTACAAACGTGCGCCACCATGCTCGGCTTTGAATTCACTTCTGAAAGCATTTATAAAGTACCATTCTGTACTTTATTGGGACCAGCCTGGGTACAAGCTCGTGCCCCATGTCTCCTTTTTGTAGTTGGGACCATTTGGCCTCATCTTAGGCTCAGCCTTATCCCCGAACTACTAGACCCATCTCGAGCGGGAATTTGAAATCTGGAATTTGGAATTTTGAAATTTGCTTCTGATGTATGAAGGTATTTCTTTCTTTTAAATTTATCCTGCATGGGGATTTCTTAGGTTTCTTTGATTTGATGCCTTTCATAAGTTCTGGTAAGATCTTGGTCATTTTCTTTTTATCTCTTAAATACAGCTTCTTCATAATTCTCTCCATTCTCTCATTTTGATTTTTTTTTTTGTGGTGGTGCTGGGGATTGAACCCAGGGGCATTCTACCTCTGAGCTACACCCCCAGCCCTATTTTATTATTTTTTAAATTTTATTTATTTATTTTTTAAATTTAATTTTTATTTATTTATTTATTTTTGCGGTACTGGGGCATTATTGAACCTAGGGGCTTCTACCTCTGAGCTACACCCCCAGCCCTATTTTTTATTCTTTATTTTGAAACAGGGTCTCACTAGGTTGATGAGAGTCTCACTGATTGCTGAGGCTATCCTCAAACCTATGATCCTCCTGTCTCAGCCTCCCAAGTACTGGGAATTACCGGGGTGCGCTACCATGCCCGGCTCATTTTGAATTCTAATTAAATGGTATGTTCAATATTTTCACTCTATTCTCTATTATTTTTCTCCTTTCTCTTCTATTTTTTATTACCATATTTATCTCATTGGTATTTTGGATACTTTTTCAAAATTTTTTTTGTATCATTGACTGTTTCCTTAGCCAGTTTTATTTTTTATTTATTTTTTTGCTACTGGGGATTGAACCCAGGGACATTCTACCACCGAGCTACACCCCAGCCCTATTTTTATTTTTTATTTTGAAACAGGGTCTCACTAAGTTCCTCAGGCTGGCCTTGAACCTGCGATCTTCCTGTCTCAGCCTCTTAAGTACTGGGATTACAGGCATGAGCCATGATGCCCGGCAACTGTGGCTTTCTTGACTTCTGTGATACAGTTGGGTTCTAATTTAATTGACTCACTGAGTTTTAATTTCAATTATTATGTTTTTATTTCTGTAATTCTATTTTTAAGAATATGCTTGGTAATCTTGATTGTCCTCTCTGTCACAAAACAAAATGAAGCTTAAGAGATAAATTCTGGGCTGGCAAAATAAAAAAGCTTTATTTCTTACACCCTTGAGTTCTGGGACTGTGATTCCGTCTGTCAGGGTGACTATTACTATTATTAGAACTATCATGCCCTTCACCTTGAGCCTTCCCAGCCCCCTTTGCCTGTCCAGTTTTTAAGCAAGCCTCACAAATCTCCCTATCTACTGTACTATGTTATGTTGAACCCTTTACTTAGGGAGATGTTTTTATAATGATCGAATTCTTGGAATTATTGGGGCCAAGAAAAGCCACAGGGGTTCATGTCTTGAGGTCCCTAGTGCACTTTCTGTTTTGGTGCTTTGTGGATGTTTTCAGCTCACGACTTGTCATTTAAACAGGAGCCAATTGAGAAAACCCAGTGGGGAAGGGACAGCTCAGTATGGAACATTCTAGGTCTTCATCTAGTGCCACTACTTCCTCCCTGAAACACTTTTTAATTTAAAATTTTTTTGTAGTACTGGGGGTTGAAGCCAGGGGCATTCTACCTCTGAGCTACACCTCCAGGCCCCCCCTCCCCTTTTTCATTTTTTATTTTGAAACAGGGTCTTACTAAGTTGCTGAGGTTGGCCTTGAACCTGCGAGCCTCCTGTCGTAGCCTCCCAAGTACTGGGATTACAGGTATGTGTCCCCACACCTGGCTCCTCAAGCACTTTTTAACCCTATTTATTTCTTAATCAAATTTTGGAGCATTCTGTGTTGTCTTTCAGCCTGTGGCTGGGTCACTCCGGGTGTACCTAGAGACTATGCCTGTGTGGAAGCAAAGGAGATAAGGCTGGAACAGTAATTTGGACCCAGATCATGGAAGACCTCAATGCCCAGCACGTTAGACAGGATCCTGCAGGCTTGTGGGGTAGGGTGGCATTGGAGGCTTTAAGCCTAGGAGAAACTCGACAAAATGGTGTTTGAAGACTAGTTTTGTTTTTCTCACATCAAGGCAACTAGGAAACTAAAGACAACAACAACAACAACAAAATATAGATTTTTGTTTTCTCTTTTCAGTAAAAAAGACCAATTAATCCTATATAAGGTGATATGGACAGGTGGACATACAGGTTAACAGTAGAAAAAAAATCCAACTCTCTGAGCATGATGTAAGGTAGGTCCAGTCTTCACAGCCTTCTGTCCCTGTATCTTGCAGGGCTTGTAATGGTGGCGCTGTGACCCTATATGAATGTTGACATACAGATCCAGGGTTTCCTTACAATCCCCCCTATGGTGCCTTCTCCCCTAGGAGGGCTTTCAGGTCCCTTCTAGCCCCCAGGCCCCCATTGAAATATGCATCAGTTCCAGTTTTAAGGCTCATATCACTTTCTTACTTGGACTGAGAGTTAATGGCCTGCCTTATCTCTCCTCCCAGACTGTGAGCTTTTTGAAGGCTGGAAAACATTTTATCTTGGACTCACAGTGGATGCTCAAGTATGTTGGTTAAGCGATCTCGTACGTGTGAACCATTGGACTTATGAGTGTTCAGAGGAAAAAGAGACCAGTGCCTGATCATGGCAGTTGCAGTGGGAAGTGTACTTTATTGTTAAGTGTCTTTGAAGAAAGGAAGTTGTGATAGGTAAGGGGAGGGGGACTTTTAATTCTAGTGACAGTCTGGGATTCACAGGGAGAAAAGAATTCATCCAGAGACATCTATAAAAGAAACATAGAACATCTAGTAAGGAATTAGAGAATAAAATGTAGAATGCATAGCTTTTACTCATTTCTGTATGCCCACAGGGACTGTGTGTTCTGATGGGAGGGAGGAATTGGGCTTTGGCATCAGACACTCCTGCGCTTCCATCCTGGCCCTACAACTTGTTGGTTGTAACTTCAGACATGTCACTCAACCTCTTTAAGTTTCCTGGCATGGGCTTTGAATCCACACCATTTGGATTTGAATTTTGAATTCACAAAGTACAAAATGGTGTGACTATGGGCAAGTTACTTGTGCCTTTATTTCTTTCAACTATGAAATAGAGATAATAATAGTACTTGGCTTTAGGGTTATTGTAAGCATGGGATGTTTTAATACTCATGAAAGTGCTTGAAAAAAAGTCCAGGACACAATAAATATGTAGTGTATTGTTGTTGTTGTTGTTATTATTATTATTATTATTATTATTGGCAGTACCAGGGATTGAACCCAGGGGCATTCTACCTCCGAGATACACCCCCAGCCCTATTTTTTATTCTTTATTTTTGAAACAGGGTCTCACTAAGTCACAGAAGGCCTCACTAAGTAGCTGAGGCTGGCGGTGAACCTGTGATCCTTTGGTCTCAGCCTCCTAAGTACTGGGATTACAAGTGTGCGCCACCCCGCCTGGCCAATAGTGTATTATTATTAATGATCAATCCTTTAGGGTGGTTGTGTGTGTGTGTATGTATATAGTATTACAGTGTGTGTATATATATATTATTATTAACGATCAATATTATTTTACTCTTTGGTGTGGCTGTGTGTGTATATACATAAACTATAGTGTGTGTGTATATAGTATTATAGTGTATATACATATGTAGAATTATAATACATATGTCTTTATATATTATTACCTAATGATATTAGTTCAATGCCTGATGCTAACGGTCACGGAGTAGAGGTTAGTTAGGGAATATTAATGAATATATTCTCCTGATTATTTTAGAAGCGGAGTGAGTGTTATAGTGAAGAAAGAGAAACAGTAAAAAGAAGAGAGGTTGATGAGGCAGAAAAGAGAGATAGGTTGATGAGGAGAGATGAAGAAAGAAAGAGGCCAAGGGGGAGCGCAGAAGAGGACAGAAAAGGACAGAGAGAGACACTGAGGTTCGGTGGGGTGCCGCGCTGCTCTCTGACTCATGCAGATGGGGACTCCAGGGTCTCTCCTGCTAGTTTGAAATATTTACACAGGGATTCCCTGGACCCTCGGGCTCACTGCTGTGCCTGGGCTGAGCAGAGCTCTCTACCTGCCTCAGGAGACATGGGGCAGCCGCAGAGCAGCCAGGTGGACTGGGCGCCGCAGCCCCTTGGTCCTGGCTCCCACCCCACCCCAGCTGGCTGTGTGCTGTTTACGGCACCTCTCTATTAAGAGGACCAGAAGTTAACCCCAACCACTCGCGCCAGCTGGAGCTTTCCCCGTGGTGCCTGCCCACTCTGTGTGCCTCTGTGCTATCACTTGGACATGCTTGGATGCCCGACCCAGTGGCTCCACAGAGGCCACGGGCCTCCTCTCCTCCTCGGATGCTCCATGGTGCTCAGTGCTCGCCGCATCCTTTTCAATCAAGGCGACGCCGGCTCTGGCAGACATGTTCCGCTCCGTCCTGCTTCTCTATTTTCTACGATCGCTTCAGAGGGAATGAAGCCGAGAACAGACACTTGTCAACATTGGAACTTTCTACTCGGACACTTAATTAGCATTTGGCAACAGGTCCCGACTCTGTGGTGGTGTATGCCGCCCAGTTCCTGGGCTGCATCATCTGGAAGCTCCACTGGAGCTGCCAAGGGCACGGCCACGTTCCCCTGCCCATCAGTACCCGTCTAGGGCCTGCTTGTTGGCACCTTGGATGTCTCAGGGATGGGAGCACTGAGAATGCGGACCAGCTGTTGAAAGGCCAGAAGGACAGGAGGAACGTCAGGCAGAGGAGACAGGCCAGGCAGCCACAGGTGGGTGGGTCTGGGCAGGAGCACCGGTGACAGCCACTTCGGGATCAGGAGTGTGAAAGAGTGTGATCTTCACACGTGCTGAGCTGCTCACCTGTGTGAGGCCCGTGTTCCTGACATTTATTCTGTTTCCTTCCTGGTGCAATGGACAAGCCATCCCTGCTCCAATCCAAGTCCACCTCCACTTGTGCACTCCACCTGTGCACGACACGCCCCCTGCTTTCTCAAGGATGTCACCAGAGCCACGCTCTTCTCTCCTGTCTCATCAAGTTTTCCCCTCTAAGCTCTGGATCATTTTTATCAGCATAGAAAAACGCTGTAGTATTTTCTATCTAAATAAAACCCTTCCTCCGCCTCTAATCCCTTCCTGTGTCCCCCCTTTTCTTCACTCTCCCTTACTATACAATCCTTTGAGAGAGTTTACTAGATTCACCATCACCAGTTCCTCTCCTCCCACTCGCCCTGGAATCCCGCACGCTCAGGCATCTCTCTGCAGACATTAACTCCCGATGACCACATCTAGAGGGTATTTGTATTCAAGTGTCACCTGGCCTCTCTGGAGCTGTCCAGCCCGCCGGCCATTCCTTCCTGCTAGAAACCCTCCCCTCTCTTGGCCTCACAAAACCACCCTCCCCTGGCTTCCCTCCCTCGGATCACTTCCACACACTCTTCCTCTGCCGGCTCTTTCTCCTCTCTGCAACCTCAGAAGGCTGACCTACATGTTGATTTACATCTTCTTCCCAGACACATCTGAACCGTGTATATACAACCGTCCACGGTTGCTATTCTGCTTGTATATTTCACAGACATTTCAAACTTGCATCTCCTAAGCACAGTCCTGACTCTACTTCCTCCTATCCCTGCTGCCCCTGCCCTGCTTCCTGGCTTCCCCATCTCAGTGCATGGCTCCACTACCACTTATTTTTTCCAAATCAGAGATTCAGAAATCATTCTGATTCTTTCTCTGTCTCACCACTCCCCATTCAATCCATAAGCAAATGCATCTCAGGGATGCCCTATTTTTGGGGGGTACTGGGAACATTCTACCTCTGAGGTACACCCCCATGCCCTCCTCCCCCCCTTTTAAAGTTTGAAACAGGAGTCAGGCATGGTAATCCCAGTACTTGGGAGGCTGAGACAGGAGGATCCGGGTTCGCAGCCAGCCTCAGCTACTTAGTGAGTCCTCCACAACTTAGTGAGACCCTCTTTCAAAATAAAGAATAAAAAATAGGGGTGGGGGTGGAGCTTGGAGGTAGAATGGCCCTGGGTTCAATCCCTGGTACCGCCCCAAAAAAAAATTTTTTTTTTTGAAGCAGGTCTACTGTGTGCCAGGCCCTGCTGGGACTTCATGGTCTCAGTGGGGGAAACGAGGCTTGCAGAGCCAAGAGAAGCAGGTGCAGACTCTGCGGGGCGAGTGCAGAGAAGGGGAGAGGAGCATGGAGAGTCAGAGTGGTTTCAGAGAGGAGGGGCACGGGGCTGGCCCCTGAAGGACACATGATGTCCCCAGGTGGAGGAGTGAGGAAGGGAATTCTAGCTCTAGGGAACAGCATCTGGGTGGCCGAGAGGCAAGGAGTGTTCTCAGTGGCTACAGCATAGGGTGCGTGTCCCGGGTACTGAGTTAAATCACTTAATACTCTCAGTCACCCTGCGAGATCTTTGTTATTATTTCCACTTAACAGGTGAGGAGGTTGACTCAGAAAGGCCAACTGGAATGGCCAAGGTCACACAGCAAGAAAGCAGCAAAGGTGTGGAGATTTAGAAAAGGGTGTGATGTGAAAAGGGGACCCCTCCGGAGGCTGTGTGTGGAGCCGGATCAGAGAGGGCAGGGGGTGAACACAGCCTGGGGGGATGAGAGGAGGCTCAGGGGCAGAAAGGCCCAGCTCCTGTTGTGGGAGCTCCCCAAACCCCTGCAGCCCCTCATTCTAGAGAGGAACGGGGACGCGGCTCTCAGGGAGGAAGGCCGTGAAGTCCAAGGTGGCCAGGCACAAAGATTCCTGAGAAGTGTCCCCTCTGCCCACCCTCTTCCCACGCTGAGCCTGGGACATCCTTTTCTCAAAGGAGACTAATTGATAATCCAGGGTGATAAAGCGTGATCACTGTCACCCCACTGAAACGCAGCAGCAGTGCTGGTCCTATAAATCACCCGGAGCTTAAAGAGGAGAGCGAAATGAGCATTGCATTATAAACCACAAAGCCCATTAATCACCTGGCTACCAACTGTAAATATGACAAGTACATCCATCAATCCCGCACCTTTCTTTCTGGTCTGCGAATGCACGCATTAGCAACTTAATGGGTTTAGAAGGCGTTTTCTCCTATAGACTCGAAATAGCGAGTATTTTATTATTAGCTTCAGAGGCTCAGGAGGAAGGGAAAGGGAGTCACCTTTCGCTGCAGTACTCAGGGGTGTTCTTCAGGTGTTCAGGTGGTGGCCGAAGCCACTGACTTGGCCTGTCCTTCTGAGAGCCCCGCAGCCAGGAGACTTCAGTGTGTGCTGCCCTGCCTTTCCTGCGGCTGCGGCTCCTTGACCAGGAGGTTCAGCCCTGGGCTCCTGGGCCGATCTCTCCCTCGGATTGGAGGGATTCAGGTAGCGCAGTTATATTCCTGAAACCACCTTGTTATGGTTTAGGTTTGAAATGTTCCCCCCAAAAGCTCTCCCGTCGAAAGCGTGGGTCCGAGGTGGGCGTGGCTGGAGGAGGAGCTCACTGGGGGCGTGGCCTTGAGCACCGCACACATCCCTGGCTGCTTCCTCTTTTTGCTTCTGGCCACCATGAGTGGACAGCAGCTTTCCTCCATCATACCGTGCAGCCATGATGTTTCTGCCTTGGAGCCGTCCGACCATGGACTGAGCCTCTGAAACCCTGAGCCCAAATAAAGCTTTCCTCCTCTAAGTTGTTCTCGTCAGGTGTTTTTGTCACAGCGATGGAAAAGCTGACTCACACACACATTCTCGTTCTGTCTGTTCCTGCTGTTCGATACTCGTTATTACATCTTAACCACGGACTTCTGTCTTATCTCTGAGACTGCGTTTCTGCCTTATACCTGAGTTCTGTTTATTTAGTCATCCATCATCCACCCATCCATTCACTTGTTCTCCGTTTTCCACCACTCCTTATGCACGAGCCACACTGTGCCAGACTCTGGGAAACCAGTATATAGACACAGTGCTTGCCCTTTGGGGCTCCTGTTCAGGGGAGGTACACCCCAAGTGTGGAAATGCAGGGACAGAGATGTAAGAGCTGGCGAGGGCCCTGGCTTCCCTCCTGCTCATGGGAGGCCTACTGTCACTCCCTCCCCGATCCCAGGACTCGGTCTTGCTGGATTTGCAGATTGCAGCGCTTGCTGGGTCATGCCACCCGCAGGCCTCTGGAGGAGTGCATGATGGCCTGGCCTGCAGTTTGGGGCTGACTGCCCTCTCTCCATTGCCGGAGTGAAGATGGGATTCAGGGTGTTAGTGAATAGGACCAGAGGTTTTGGAGTCAGGTGGGTCTGAATTGTGCCCCAGCGGTGTGACCCTAGGCATGTCGCTGCTTCTCTGAGTCTCAGTGTCCTGCCCCAGGCCTGTGCGTGGTCTCCATCCCGAGTGGTTACTGCTCATCGTTGACATATCTTACCTGCTTCCTCGGCCATGCTGTGGGAAGCACGTGACCTGCTTAAGCTCATTATAGTCTCACAGTTGCTCTCGGAGGCTCTGGGGAGCTTGGTCTTGAGAAGGTCCAAGCCTCAAGGACCACGGTTCTCAACCGGGGTGATTTTGCCACTTGGAGGACATTTGGAAGCTTCTGGAGGCCCTTCTGACTGTCATGATTGGGTCACTAGTGGGTAGGGGCCAGGGATGTTGCTAAACATCCTACCATGTACGGACACCTCTCCCACCCTGATGAAGCATGACGGGACCTAAGATGTCCTACTGCTGCTGCCAAGAAGCCTGCTGTAGGAGAAGCAGCCACAGTGCAGTCAGGGGCCACGGCTTCCATCTCGGCCACAGGCAGGACGATGGTCTAGCCAGGTTAGCCCCAGCACCCTTGCTGCAACACGGGAGGCCTCCCTGGAATAGGCCTGGGATGCTTTCTCAGACCTGGGCGGCCTCCTTCCTTACCCGCGGTTCCATTCCTTTCCCTCGCCCTCCCCCCACCCCGTTCCTCTCCAGTCGCTGAGCTCCTGCTTCCTCCGGAGGACAGACTCTGTCCCCAACTTCCAGCAGCGCAGAGTCCAGGAGGGAGAATGGCGCAGTCAGATGTCACCAGGGGGCAAAGAATCAGTGCCCTCAGAGGCCAGTGGAATAGCAGGCCGTGTGGGGCGGGGCGCATCCTCTTGCCTCTGAGCTCGAGCCCGGAGTGGAGGTGCTGCCTGCCATCTCATGCTGGGCGGCACATTCTAATCATCTGGGGAGATGGGCCCCGCCCTCACCTATGGAGCGGGAATCTGCGGGACAGGACAGTTTAAAGCTCCCCGGGAGTGGAAGTGGAAGGCTTTGTCTCACCAGCCTCTGGGACAGACCCCAGGGTCCTCTGCACCCCACAGGTACATGCCGTTCAGTGGGCCCGGGGTCCAGTCTGCTAACATTGAATGTTGGCAGGTGCAAGATACCAGGTGAGGGGGAAGCGCCAGGAAGAATGTGGGGGCATTTACTGATTTTCCCGCTATTTGAATAGGAACCGAGGAAACAGAATGGAAGGTGGAGAGAGGAGAGCCGGGAACATGGAGGAGGCTGGGATTGGGTGAGGAGAGGGTCAGTGGATCTCTCCCAAGTGGGGCCTGCTGCTCCATCGGGGTGACCTGCCTTGCTGCACTGGGAACCCCTTGACCCGTGTGTGTGTCTGTGTGTGTGTGTGTGTGTGTGTGTGTGTGTTTGCACAAGTTGAAGAGTGGGTAAAATCTCACATCCTGGTCAGTCTGGAGCAAGGCGTTCACACAGGTGCGGGAGGTCCCCCAGCAGAGCAGGCAGGAGGACGCTGGTTCAGGAGCAGATGTCTTGGGTGAGGGTCCTTGGACTTCCACAGGGTTATCTTGCCCAGGTTTCTCTTGCTATGAAATGTCCGTAGATTTCAGGAATTAAGACAGAGTCCATTCCTCATTCATGTACAGGTTCTCCTCCCAGTGCTGACCCAGGGTTCCAGTTCCTTCCATCTGGACCCCACACGTGGCCTCTGAGGAGGGGCACCTGGAGGAGCCGCTCTGGCTTTCAACTACCTTCCAACTACCTTGTCCTGGAAGGGAGGTGTTGGTGAGGAGTCACGTGGCCCCAGCCGACATCAAGTGCTGGGGAGGAGCTGGGCAGTGGACACAGGAAGGGGAAGTAGGTTTGGTGAGCACCTGACCAGCCTCTGACACAGACCCAGGTGTCCTCAGTGTTCCACAGGTAAGTGTCACTCAGTAGGAGAGACTTGCACAGGTAAGACGAGGACACGTGGGAGATAAGGCTTGGCTCAGCCAGGGAAGACTTCCTGGAGGAGGCACTACTGAACCTGGTCTGCAGAAAAAACCGGAGGTAAGGACTAAGGGGACAAGTAACATTATTCGTATGTTCTAGCCTTCCCAGAAAATGTCCTTCATGTGTGCTATGCACTGAATGTTCGTGTCTCCCCAAATTCATATGTCAGTGCCTGAATCCCCAGTGTGATGGTGTTAGGAGGCGGGGCCTCCGGGAGGTGATGCGTCATGGGGGCGGAGCCCTCATGTGACATGTAGGAGGCGGGGCCTTCGGGAGGTGATGAGTCATGGGGTGGAGCCCTTGTGTGACGTACTAGGAGGCAGGGTCTTCAGAGGTGATATGTCATGGGGGTGGAGCCCTTGTGTGACGTGTAGGAGGCGGGGCCTCCGGGAGGTGATGAGTCATGGGGGCGGAGCCCTCATGTGACATACTAGGAGGCGGGGTCTTCGGGGGTAATGCGTCATGGGGGCGGAGCCCTTGTGAGTGGGGCTGATGTCCTTCTTAGTGGCGGAGGAGGCCAGACTGCTCTTTCCCTGCAGTGTGAAGATGGCCACCTGGTGCCAGGTAGAGGGCCTGCGTTAAGAACCCCACAGTGCTGGCGTCCTGATCTCAGGCCTCGGCTTCCAGAGTGTGAGGTAGAAGTGTTTGCTGCTTAAGGCCCCGCAGTCTGGGGCATTCTGTTACAGCAGCCCCAACTGACAGAGACGGGGTGTATCTCCCAGCCTCTCCTTGTCAAAGGAGAGACCCGAGATGCAGGGGAGGCCCGGAGGCGGGAGGAAGGCACAGGAAGGCGGGTTTAAGTGAAGACACACTTCTTCACTGCTGAGGCTGCCTGGAGGCCAGGACAGAGGAGGAAGGCCGCCATGCCCTGATGGGCTTCAGTCTCTGCCTGTGATTTTCAGGAATGCTCGGTGGAGAGGGCGCTCCGCCTGGAGGCCTGCAGGCAGGTCTGAGCACACTGCTGTCACTGGCCAGCCAGCACCAAGGGCCTCTCAGCTCGCAGGCTCAGCCCCGCTGGAGTGGCTTTACCTCCTCGCACCTGGAAGTCCTCTGTGTCTCTGGAAAATACCAGTGGAATAGGAACAGGGAAGAGAAACAACCTCATTCTTTGACAAGAAACTGTGGCCTCCCTGTTATAGGGTGGAGTTTGGACTCAACCCAGCATTCAAGGCCTTTCATGAGCCGGCCTTTCCTGTCCAGCTTTACTTCCCAACACTTTGGCTTCACCAAGCTCTAGCTATTTTAGACCTTGGTGGGTCCCCCATACTGCAGGAATGAATCTGTAGATCCAAGTATTGGGGGGAAAATAGCATGCGCACTGAATGTGTGCAGACATTTTTCCCTTGTCATGATTCCCTAAACAATACAGTATGACAACTATTTACAAAACATGTACATTGTATTAGGTGTTACAAGTAAACTAGAAATGGAGATGATTTAAAGCACACAGGAGGATGTGCATAGGTTATGCACCAACACTGCACCACATTTTATATAACGGACTTGAGCATCCCTAGATTTGGGTGTCTTTGGGGGGTCCTGGAGCCAATTCCCTAAATAGGCCAAGATATTTTCTATTTCCTTCCCGTGCTGTGTCCTTTGTCTGGCTCAGCAGCTATTCAGTCTTCCCAGCCCAACCCAACAGTCCCCTTCCCATGAGCAAGTCCCCTAGGGGTAGGTGTCCTGCCCTCCTGTGAGCCTCTCGAAGCCCTTTGTCACTTTCCAGCCTCTAGTCTGTTTCTTCCACTGGTCTGTGAGCTCCGAGAGGGTGAACGCTGGGTCCTCCACAAAGCAGAAGAGAGGAACTAATGTTTGCAGAGGATCAATGTCGCCTAGTGATTCGATGCCACCGATGTCACTGTGGTCCTCTCCAGGGGCATTTCAGTCTCCCATCCAAGGCCTTTGCATGATGTATCTGCTTCCCAGCGCTGCTATAACAAATGACCACAGTTAGTGGTTTGAAGCAACACATGCTTACTGTGTTACATTTTTGTCAGGGGTCTGAACTCCTCTCATGGAGCTAGCCATTGACATGTCCATGGGTGGCGTTCCTTTTTGGAGGCCCTGGGAGAGATTGTTTCCTCACCTCTGCCAGCTTCTAGGTGGGCTTCAGTCCCTGCCTGTGTTTTCTAGGAATGTCCCCATGATGGGGGGGGGGTGCCGCCTGCAGGCCGGAGGCAGGTCTGAGCACACTGCTGTCACTGGCCCACCAGCAACAAGGGCCCCTCTGACACTTCCTAGGCCCCTTCCTCCATCTTCAAGGCCATCCATCTTGCATCTCTCTGACCATTTTTTTCTGTAGTCACATCTTCCTCTCTGACCATAGCCTGGAAAGTTCTTCCACTTTAAGGAACCAAGGGATGACATTGGGACCACGCAGATCATCCAGGCTAACGCCCTATCCCAAGGTCCTTAACCTTAATCACAGCTGCTAGGTCCTTTTTGCTATGCCAGGCAACGTATCCACATGTCTTGGCAATTAAGACACAGGTGCTTGGTGGTGGTGGTCAATATTCTACCTACCACACATGAGTAATCCCCCGAAACCTCTTGCTTCTCTTGGATGCATAACTTCTACACATCTTCCAGGACCCATTTACTTATCTTTCCCTCCTACCCACCCAGCAACTTCCCCACAAATCCTGGGATGGTTAGTCTCTCCTTCCTCATGCACCTATTATTCTATTCTCCTCATATTTCTACTGTATCCCAGTGTATATTTCTTTTACCTGACTGTCAGGTCTTGTCTCTACATCCTTAAAACCTACCATCATGTTAGACATGAAAGTTCTCTGTGTTTGCAGCCTGAATGGTTAATAATGCTTTTTATTTTTATGGTGTTTTATTTAGCGAGAGTGGAATTCGGGGCTTATATAAAAAAAGGAAATCTGATCTTTGCCTAATTGCTCCTGTGGGATTCCAGGTTTTACCCAAAGCCTTTTATTTCTTAAAACATCTTTTTTATTCTAACTTTCATGACTAGCATTTTGATGTTTCTTCTTTCATGTTCTTTTCTGTGCCCATGTGTATGTATTCTAAAATTACATATTTTTACCTACGGACATTATTACATATTCAGTTTTATGTCTTGTATTTTCATTCAACATTATGTTATAAGCAATTCTTCATGCTATTAAGTGTGTTTTTAAAAACAGGACTTCTAGCTGGGTATGGTGGCACACGCCTGTGATCCCAGTACTTGGGAGACTGAGATAGGAATGGATCGCAGGTTTGAGGCCAGTGCATGGGAACTTGGTGAGACCCTGTTTCAACATAAAAATAAATCCGGGCATGGTGGTACACATCTGTAATCCTAGTACTTGGGAGGCTGAGATAGGAGGATCACAGATTCGAAGACAGCCTCAGCAAGTAGTGAGACTCTCATCAACCTAGTGAGATCCTGTTTCAAAATAAAGGTAAAATAGGGCTGGAGGTGTAACTTGGAGGTAAAATGCCCCTGGGTTCAACCCCCAATGCCACAAAAAATAAAAAATAAAAAGGGCTGGAGGTGTAACTTGGAGGTAGAATGTCCCTGGGTTCAACCCCCAATGCCACAAAAATAAATAAATAAATGAAAAGGGCTGGGGGTGTAATTCATAGGTAGACAGCTCCTGGGTTCAATCCCCAGTACCACAAAAGAACAAACAAACAAACAAATAAACAAACAAACAAACTAGGACTTCTAATGCCTAAATGAATTTTATTATATGAATATACTTTATTGTACTTAATTATTTCTTTGTTGTTTGACAATGGGATAATTTCCAATACTTCTTTATTATAATTACCAGAGTAATTATAATTATAATAGACCATCTCTATATATGACTCTTTGTTTTTATCTTTAATTATTTCATTGGGTTAAATTTCTAGGGTTGGAATTATAGGAATAAGCACTATAAACTTTTTGTGTCTACTGTTATGTGTTTCAAAGATTGAACAAATTTACACTCCTTTTAGGGAGTTGATTTGCAAAATTCACATGTTGAAATCCCAACCCCCAAGGTGCTGGTATTAAGATGGGAGGCCTTCAGGATGTGAAAGCCCTGATCGAAGAGACCCCAGGGAGACCCTCTTGCCTCTTCCACCACAGGAGGGCACAGCGGGAAGGCGGAAGAGGGCCTTGGAGACACAGAAGCTGCTGCCTCCTGGACGGGGGCTTCCAGCCTCCAGAGCTGGAGAAGGACGTTTCTGTGATTATGAGCGCCCAGGGGATGGGACTTTGTCATAGTAGGCAGAATCATCATCGCAGGACTAAGACAGGATCATCTCACCTTTTGACATGTTGTAATAAACACTTCTTAACAGAAATCAACTTTATTTCATGGGTAAGAATTGATGTATATTTGTTATTTTAATGTGCATATCTTTGTTAGTGGGGTTTTGCAGTTTTCTGTTATTAACCATTCACTTTTTTCTTTTTATGAACTGCCTATTTATGTTGTTTGCTTATTTATCCATTAGGGGTTAATGTTTTTTTCTTTCTCATCTATTTGTATGATTATCTATCTGTCTGTCTATCTATCTATCTATCTATCTATCTATTTATCATCTATCTATCTACATCTATCTACATCTATCTATCTATCATCTATCTATCTATCATCTATGTATCTATCTATCTAATCTATCATCTATCTATCTATCTATCTATCTATATCTACATCTATCTATCTATCTATCTATATCTACATCTATCTATCTATCTATCTATCTATCATCTATCTATCTATCTATCTATCTAATCTAATGTATATTTGGTGGTACTGGGGATTGAAATCAGGGGCATTCTACCTCTGAGTTTCACCCCCATTCCTTTGTATTTTTTGTTTTGAAACAGGATCTCACTAGGTTGCTGAGAGTTTCACTACATTGCTGAGGCTGGCCTTGAACCTGTGATCCTCCTATCTCAATCTCCCAAGTACTGGGATTATAGGTGTGTGCCACCACGCCGGGCAGTATGATACCTTTGAATGTAATGATGTTCATCCCTTTTCTTTCATATTTCTGGTGAATATTTGCCCTCACGCTGTTGTCTGGAAGCTTCTTTTCATATAGGGACTAGGAGCTGGGATCCTATTCACTTAACCCCACCTAATTTCCTTAGGACACCAGGCTGGCTCACATCCTTCTCTGTACAGGGGCCTCCGCCCCCAACCCCTGCCCTGAGGATTCTTTGATTTTGTCCACAGGGGAAGTTGAACTTAAGCACCTTTCTTGCTGTCCCTCAAGTTTCAAAGCCACTTTGCAGACTTGAGGCCATCCGCTCCCACCACCTCTCTCTCTGCCATGTCCCTAACAATCAATCCCTGGAAATTACCATGCCACGGCCTTGCCTCCTACGGAGTCTGCGTGAACCTACACGCACAACGTGGCAAAAGCTTCACGGAAGTATGCCTGTAGAAAAAGGTGGCCTGGCAAGATCCTCTGTTTTCTTGGCTATTCTCTCTTTGCTGTAAATGCCACGGCC
>PVJS01033194.1:0-22316 GCA_004027185.1 Glis glis | reverse complement strand
GAGAGAGAGAGAGAAAGAGAGAGAGAGAGAGAGAGAGAGAGAGAGAGAGAGACAGGGAGAGAGAGAGCAAGAGAGCTGAGGCTGGCTGCGAACCCGGATCCTCTGATCTCCGCCTCCCAAAGTACTGGGATTACAAGCGTGCGCCACCACTCCCGGCTAGTTTATCTTTTATATTTAGAAATTTCACCTACTCAGAATTGACTTTTCTCTATAATGTAAGGTAGAAATTCAATTTTATTTTTCACATATGGATAACCAGATTTCCCAGTACTATGTATTGAAAAATTTACCATTTTCCAATCTCTGCCATAAACCAAGATTGCCTAAATATATACTTTGGTTTTAGACTTTGTTTTTTTTTTTTCTTGTTGGTCAATATTTATATCTATATGAGTGCCACACTATCTTAATTACTACAACACTATACAAATTCTCGATAGGCTGGGTGTTGTGGTACACACCTATAATACCAGTATTTGGAAGGCTGAGACAGGAAGATCACAGGTTTGAAGCAAGCCTCAGCAACTTAGTGAATGTCTCAACAACTTAGCCAGACTGTTTCCAAATTAAAAAAAAACAGGACTGGGGTGTAGCTTGGAAGTAGAATGCCCCTGGGTTCAATCCCCAGTACCAAAAAAACCAACCAACAAACAAACAATAAAACCCAAGAAACTAAATTGATCTCCTCCTCCTTTAAGTAAATGCAATTAGCATGGCTTTCAGAGCTCATTTTTACAGCGAAAAACTAATTATTGAGTTTTTTTTCATTAGTCACAAACCCTGTTTTGAGATAGTTTCTGTATTTCTGGAGGACAATAGTAAAAGCAAGATTAAGCTGGGCACAGTGGCACAAACCTGTATTCCCGGTTCTTGGGAGGTGGAGACAGGAGAATGGCAGGTTCAAGGCCAGCCTCAGCAACTTAGCGAGACCCTGTTTCAAAAATAAAAATAAAAAAATAAAAATAAAATAGGGCTGGGGATTGCGATCAGAGGCAGAATGTCCCTGGACTCAATCCCCAATGCCATTTTTTTAATTATTATTATTAATTTACCCATTGATTTATTTGACTCAGTTTAGCCTCCTTATTTTTGCAGCCTCTTTTTATATACCTAATAACTCCCAGTCTAATCTTTTCTCACCATGATTTTTAAATTTAAGCTCTAAAGAATATTCACCATATGACCTCCAGGGCACAATGAGGAATATTGTAACTCGAACACTCTAGGCAGTGAACTTCTCGTGGACCTGGTGCTAGAGGGAGGCTATATGTGATTAATAGCTAAAGTGCTAGTGTGGACACGATCAAGTCACAGATCAGCCCTTGTTGTCTACATGGCCTGGAACAAGTTATTTTACTACTTATAATTTAGGATTCCTCACTTCTTATTTGTGAAACTCTGGGCTCTAATTCCATCAAATCACTCCTTGGTTCCCTGAAATGAGCATTTTCTGTTCTGGATCAGGGCCTTACCCCTGCTATTTCCTTTAACCGGAACATCTTTCATCTCCTCCCAGAACTTTAGCCTATTCATCTGGTTAAATTTTACTTGTGCTTAGTTTATAAATCACTTCCTTCAAGAGACTTTTCTGAGCCCTCCAATATTATTTAGCTAACGAGGTGTTATGATAACAATCACTACTTCATTTTATTATGATTCGCCAGTAAAAGGAAATGAGCAAAGAGAAGTGAACTGACTTGCCCAGGGTTATAAAACCTGCTAACAGCAGAGCCAAGGCCTGGTGCCAGGGTTGTTCTCCATTTTCTCCCATGATTCCCATTTCTGTAAGGAGTCCACCCTGCGTTCGCCCAGCCTCGGTGGAATGCTGAGACATAAAGTACCCAGAAAACAGGCCTTCTGTGAATGCCTGGGTGAGGTGCGCTGCTTCTCTATGACACCTCCATTCATCAGGCCGATGAAGACACCTGGGCTGCTGCTTGCCAGCTCTGCCCGCCTCCTTCCCTGGAACCTCTAGTGCTATAACCTTCATTTGGACCCATGCCTGTCTGCTGCACTTTCTTCTTGCCGCCAGTGTTAACATGCAACCACTGTAACTTAGTTCTCCCTAGAGCTCACACCGGGAGCCCACTGTTCCTCTGTTTCTCCATTTTACTTTATGAACAGTTCACTTGGCTGCCCAAATATTTATCATTACTATGAGAATTAAAGCAATTTAAAAATAGTCCTAACTAAAACATCAAATTTATGAACTCATTTAAAAAAGAGAGAGTAGTTAGAGACAAGCAGGAAAGACTAATCTGTTAGTTCAAAAAAAAAACATTCTAGAACAATACATGTAATAACCTTAAAATATCCTCTGGAACCTGACTCTTCTGGCTGATCCTGCCAAGTCAGACTTCAGCTCGTCAGGCGTCTGCTTCCTCTGGCCATAGCTGCTCATATGGGCACTGCTTGGGCTTCACTTCTGGTTCCTGTATCTTACTTGTTTATTCCTTGGTTGTAGTTTTCCTCTTGACATTGAAACTCTTCATTGAGCTTATGGCTAGCCTTCTTTGCTCTTCTCTGTCTAGAGTTAGCTAGTGCCTCTAGCTTACTCTAAAGCACCAACTCTCGTAGCCTCACAGCCACCTACTCTGATTTTGGTGGTTTCTGATAGCAGTGTTAACAGTTCACATCCTTATAATCAATCACGTTTGAACATTTCGTTACAATGAATGTCACATAGTGATAAAACAACCCCTTGCTTAAATGGAGGCTGTTAAATCGCATGCCCCAAGCAATGCCACAGGTCTCATGGTTATTAGTTTTATACACTGAGTTATGCTCCCATACTACTTTGTTTTGCTGCTCAAATTATTTCAGCTTTGGCCACTGGGAGCCCTTCCCGCTGGTTCCTGTCTTTGACATATGCCATCAATGTGGGGACGTTGGAGTACTTCCTCACTTTCTGGAACTACAGCTGGGCTCATTTTACATATTTCCTGATCCAGTCCTAGAATCTGCCATTTCTCCAAGGAGTCCTGCTTTGTTTTATTGTAGAATGCTATTAAAAACCAAAATCTGGCTTCTAGGTATTTTCATTGCTTCTGGGTGTTGTTTCTTTTCAGCTTTCTCAGCTGACACAGCAAAGAGATATCTGTGTGTATACTAACTCCTGAATATTCACACATCCCTAAATATTCCTGTCTAATCATCTGTGTCTATATTATGCCACACATGAGTTCAGAAGATGTCATAACTCTAATCCGCTGGTATATGGATTATTCAATTCTCCCCTTTCTTACCTGTCAATTCCTACTCCAACAGCAAGAAAACTGGTTCCCACCATCCACCATCCACCATCCATTTATTAAATGATTCAATTCTGGTATATATATACATAGTATCAGAACTGTTAACCTCTATTTCCAATTTCTTTAACTGCTGTATAGTGCTTATGTGCAGTTTGTTTTGCTTTTAGTTAAGACTCCACTCTGCTCCAAAGTTCCTTAGCACAGAAGCTGTCCCCACCCCTTTCAGTGACGTTGTTTTATACATTTGTAGTACAGTTATATTATCATGTTATATTATCTGTATTCCTTCCTGGAAACCACCAACCTCCGAAATGATTTTTTTTAAATTCGCTTCAAGTTTCATTCTTTGTGCTGTAAAGTTCAAGAGTTTTTATGGTTTCACTGCCCTAAAATTTCTCTGTGCTTCACCTCTTTAACCTTCTCTTTCTTCTGAGCCTTTGACAACCACTGATCTTTTCTCCGCCTCTATATTTTTCCTTTGTATAGAATGTCAACTAATTGGAATCATACATTATGTAGCTTTTTCAGACTAGCTTTTCTCACTCATCACTATTCATTGAAAGTCCATGCATATCTTCTTATGGCTTGAGAGCTTGCTCCTTTTTATGGGTGACTAATATCCCATTGTATGGATATACCATATTTATTTATTCATCATCTCTCAAAGGACATCTTGGTTTTTGGATAATATGAATAAAGATGATGCTATAAATATCCATGGGGAGGTTTTGTGTGGATATAAGTTTTCAAATCAGTTGAGTAAATACCTAGAAGTGCCATTGCTGGATCACATGGTTAAACCTCGTTTATCTTTGTAAGAATTTTTGTTAGTTTTCCAAATTGTGTTCCAAAGTGACTACTATGTAATGTCCCCCAAAGGTCCATGTGTTAACAGGCTTGGACTCCAGCCAATGGCCCTATTGGGAAGTGGCAGAAATGTTAAGGGGTGGGGCAAAGTGGAAGCTGGTCACTGGTGGCAAGGCTTTGAAGGGGATATTGGGACCCAGCCCCTTCCTGTCTTTCTCTTTGTTTCCTGGATGCCACGCTGTGAACAGGTGTCCTCTGCCATGTGTTCCTGCTATCATGTGCTGTGTGGCCTCAGAGCAACAGGTGTTGCAACTGATCATGGACTGGAACCTCTGAAACTATGAGCAAAAAAAAAAAAAAAACCCTCTCCTCTTTTAAAATTGATTATCTCATGTATTTTGTTACAGTGACAGACAACACACTGACTGAATCATTTTTTATTCCCACCAACAATGAATGAGAGTTCCTATTCCTTGTCAGCATTTGGTATTACCAGGTGTTTTTTTGTTTTGTTTTGTTTTTAACTTTAGCTATTTTACTAGAAGTGTATTGCGGTAACTCTGGCGGACGATCTATTCCGTGGTTCCTGCCACGGAAGGTCGCTGCTCCCTGCAGCTTCCTGACAAATAGTCTGTGTTTCCTGCCACAGATGGTCGCTGCACCAAGCAGCTTCCTGACAAAACGTCTTTGGTTCCTGTCACAGACAGTCGCTGCCCAGACAGCTTCCTGAAGTCTGTGTTTCCTGCCACAGACGGTCGCTGCACCAGGCAGCTTCCTAACAATGGTCTTCTCGCATGAAACAACACGAAGTCTGATATGGTAATTTGCAAAATAATTACATTTAATATTCGGGGGGTCGGGGAGGAGAGAGAGATGGCAAATTCTCCCCGCCTTCTATAGCCAGTGCCTTATTTTTATAGGAACTTTAAAAGTTAGTCAAACACAGAAATCAGCAATTATCTCAGGTTACGGTAAAGATGGTCAGCGAGGCAAACGTGACAAACTTAGGGGAAGGAGAGATTAACCATTACTGGGTGGAGACGACATCAAAGACTGCACCTTGAAGATTACACCAGGTCCCTTGGAATGTGCCCGGTTGCGGACAGATCCCGCCCAGCCAAATACCATGTATCCAAACTGGGCTGGTCCAAGATGATAATCTCAGTGTGCCTCTAAGACAGGTCTCGGCCCTCAACAGAAGTGTAGTGGCATTTCATTGTTGCTTTAATATGCATTAGCTTAATGGTAAATAATGTTAAATATTTTAAATATTTTTCATATGTTTTCTTTGGCATCTATATATCTTTTTGGTAGGTATCTGTATAACTCTTTTGCCAATTTTTAACTGACTGGTTTGGTTTTTATTTTTATTTTTGTTGAGGTTTTTTTTTTTTTTGCGGTACCGGGGATTGAACCCAGGGGCGTTCTACCTCCGCGCTACACCCCCGGCCCTATTTTTCTATACTTTATTTTGAAACCGGGTCTCACGAAGTTGCGGAGGGCCTCACTAGGTAGAGAAAGAGAGACAGAGAGAGAGAGAGAGAGAGAGAGAGTGAGCTGAGGCTGGCCGCGAACCCGGATCCTCCGGTCTCTGCCTCCCAAAGTACTGGGATTACAAGCATGAGCCACCACGCTCGGCTATTTTTGTTGAGTTTTAAGAGTTCTTTATGTTTTGGGTACAAAACATCTCTTCATCAGAATGTTTTACAAATGTTTTCTCCCAGTCTGTGACTTGTCTTTTCATTGTCTTAATAGTGTCTTTCTGCACAGCACCAGTTAAATATTTTTTAATGGATTGTGGTTTAGGTGTTGTATCTACAATCTCAGTGAAGGGATTTTCTCCTATGTTTTCTTTTAAGCTGCGTCTTGTGTCCATTTCACTTTTATGGGCCAGAAAAGAATGAGATGTTCCTTTCTTATTGATATGATTTTTAAAGAACAGTTTTCTGACGGTCTGTGACTTTAGAAATGTTTTTTTTTTTTTCAGTAAGAGAGCCATCTGTGAAAGACATTATTATGACACTTCACAGCTGCAGCCTGACCTTGGGAGAAATATTTTTTTCCTGTTGACTTTGCAGCTGGTTTGATCTGTGACTGACTTAATTTGCACAGTGATTTGTGACTGTCTTAATTTGCACAGTGAATGGACAGTCTGATTTTTTTTTTGGTATTTATCTATGTAGAGGGAGTTGTTGCTTTGTTTTCTCACTACAAACTCTGCACAGCCCCGAGGGTTCCTAGGCGGTGTTAACTTGATTACAGGCTCAGGAAAAACATAGACATTGGCTAATTTTTCATTCTCCAAATGGAAATAAAGCAGAGCACGGAAATCCTAGGGTTCACACCTTGTGCAAGGTGGCCCTCCTTCTCCACACACTCCAATCCTAATCTCGGGTTTCTTTTTCCCGAGGGGTCCCAAGGTCACACAAAGGGAATGGCGAACAAAGAACCTAAGTCAGCTTTCCCGCTCTAAGTCAGATTGCAGTAACCATGGAGACGGCGGGGCGGGAGCTCGGGCCGGGGGCGGGGGCCGCTGCACCGAGTTAGGAGGTGAGACGTCTTCCCGCGCCCACCTACGGGGACCCGGGCGGCCTGCGGGGGCGCGGGGGCAGTGCCAGCCGCCCCGCGAGCCCCGGTCTCCGCCCGCCCGAGCCCGCCCGCCCCAGCCTGCGCCCGCCCCAGCCTGCGCCCGCCCGAGCCTGAGCCCGTCCCCGCCCGAGCCCGAGCCCGAGCCCGAGCCCGCGCTCGCTCCGCCAGGCCGGCTGGGGGCAGAGGCGGCCGCGCAGGGCCGCGCTGCGGAGGGCCGGGTGCGGACGCGCTCGGCGGCCATGGCGATGCTGGCCCGCGGCTGCTCGCTGCTCGGCGGCCTGCGCGGGGTGCGGGCGCGGGGCGCGGGGTCCCCGGCGGCGGCGGGGCGCGGGGCGCGGGGCCTCGGGAGCGGCGGCGCCAGGTACGAGCCGGGCCGGGGCCGGGGCCGGGGCGGGGTGCGGGCCCGGGGCGCACGGGCGGCGCGTCCTGGTGCAGCGGGGGCTCGGGCTCGTGCTCGCGGGACGGGTGCAGGGGAGCGCGGTCAGCTGGCGCCCCCGCTGCGGCCACGCTTTTGTGCCGGTTACTGTTGTGTTTCTAAAGCCGCAGGGAGTGTGCAAATGGTTTTTACTCGCGTTTTCGTTTCCGAATGCCTGGGTTTATGATTTTGCCCCGCTCGTTTCCAGATCTAAAATTCTTAGTGCTTTCACAAAATCAGAAGCGAGTCCGGATTTCGGTCACCCTGGCGCTTCTTGCTCAAGCGATCAGCCTTAGATTCATTGCACAGGTGTGCACTTGGTTGCTGCCTAGTGCAATGCAGATGCACCGTGGCGCCCAGGTACACTTCACCTACTTTACTCACCTTAGGTGCAAAGTCCAACGTAAGAAGCGAAAACCACGTTCCCTTGACTCAGAACCAGTCAGTCCAGAAGAGCCTCTGTTTTCAAACTTTCAGGGCTTCCAGGCCTGCGTTTTCAGTGCTGTTTTACGTGGTGGTCAGAGATTGTGTCGTATGTACTCAGACTTCTATATTCCCAGTGCCCATCACGGTACTGGGAAGAAAGTAATCAACAGAGATATGGTTTTTTTTAATATAAATTGATCAACTCCCTATTGTATACATTTGGGTCTGAATTTAAAAAAATATTTCCCATAGGATTTACTTTGGACATGGTTTCTAGTGACTAGATTTTCCACAAGGATAAGTGAGAAAATAATAGTGATTCAGAGAAATGGTTGTGTAAATTATGGTGTCTGTAAGGACCCGCCACTTGGTTTGGATTTACCAGCTGGCTCTACTCTGTAGGAAAAGCAGATTCTGTAGAATTCTATTTGTATCACAGAATTCAGGGAATTGTCTATTGTCACTCTAAATTATTTATTTAGGTTATTATTGTTTGAATTTTAGGTGTTTTAGGGCTTCTTTCCTGTGTTTGGATAAACTTTTTACAAATTGTGCAGGTTGATTAATTTCCCTCCATCAGCTTGATGCAAACACCTCCATCTCCCCACCCTCGCCATGGCCAGTGTCCACTGAGTAGGAATCACAAACAACAGTTATAGCACAAACACTGGATTGACACATGCTTCATATGCACATGCACATACACACCCACTCATGGGGAATTCAGATCTTTTAAATTATATGTTATGACCTCTTTATAATTTAAAATAGTTGAGTGCAGTGGTTTTGGAAAGCTATTTTTTCATATAAATGATAAGAGGTGTTACGTTCAGCCTGGCTGCTTTCCATACACTTCGATGCAGACTGCAACTATGTAAAAGTAAATCATGTTTTTGATAGTTTTATTTTTTTTAAAGAAAGTGAACTAATCAAGCTAGGATAAGGGGGCGTTTTTGACATTCTCTTAACACTGAGTACCATATCTGAAGGTGATGTTGGCCGTAGGTGGGTCTCGGGTGGGGAGGAATTCGGACAGTGTGTTGATGCTTATTGGTGTCTCTTTTCTCTTCTAGGACCAGCAGAGAGAAGAGATTCCATCTTCCAGAGGTTGCCACTGTCTGCCTCCCCACTTGTTCCCATCCTCAGTCATCTTTTTAAAAAGATATAGTGACACATTAGTTGTCTAGTTCCTCATGGTGAAAGTCATTTAAATTTAACATCATTCCTATTGACATGAAATTTGTACCTCAGCATTTTTTTTTTGCTGAAAATTATCTTAGAATTTGATAGACTCCCTAGTGATATTGACTGTCTTAAATGAACAAATTTGTCACCAGTTTCTGAGCTATCAGAAGCCTTAATAAAAAAATATTTTTTCATTTTTCTGACTCATTGGATACCTATAATAATGGCACATATTGGTACATTTTAAATGAATAGAGGAATTTTTTAATAAGTAGAATTTCAAGAAATAATATTTGATAGAATTTGGAAATTACAAAATCTTGAGGTATCTTTTAACATTTTCTTTCAATGATTTTTCCCTTTAAAATTTGCAGTGAGTTTCCCCCCATGTTTACAAATGAAAAATTAGGTCTTATTAATTGGGGGAAAATTAACTAATTTTCAAATAAATTAAGCCCTTCTATTGCAGCTTCTTATTTCTTGTAGTGAACTACCTCCACAGGCAAAAGATTAAAAAATATTCTTGGTGATTAAATGTTTCCCATGGTATGCTACATGAGGTGTTTACAAATTAGGATAATCTTGTGTTATAAACATCATGTGAGTTTGCGTCTAGTGCTTTTTAATGTATGGAGGGAGCCTGGCAGCAGACTGTCCCACTTGAACAAGGATGTTGCAGACATTATATTAATGCCAGGCTCAAAGCAGATTTATGGATATGTTATAGCACAAGAACTTCCCCCAAATCCTGCGTTAGATCATTCTACTTGAACTACTCATTTTTAATAACCAAATGGAAATCCCACGTGTTTGTTCCATATTTATCCTGTTGCTCAGTGATTTCTCAAATTATTTTTTGGTAGATTCTTTCTTCCCTCCTTACAAATGCTATTATTTCCTTTAGCATCTGTAAAATTTTGTGCGTCAGCCTATGGCTTTTTACGGAAGCTTCACCTATCTTTATGTCCCACTGCCAATGGCTTTATAATTTTTGCTGTTAGACCAACATTTTTAAAAAATCTACAATTTTGGAGCCAGTAAAAGACACTAGTTTATGTTATTTAAATATTCATGTCTTTTAGAGTGGGTGGTTGAGTTTAATAATTTAACAAAGACACATTTTAGCAAGTAGCGCTGTTCATTTTTCTTCAAACCCTTCCCTCTAATACTTACTCAGAATCTCTTTCTCTGTGTTAGAGTTATCATTTGATGTAAGGACCTTTTTATCTTCATGTGAAGGACCCAGACTCTTGATAGGACCATTACAGAAGCTGATTTTTTTATAGATGGATTTCAACCAATATAGTTAGTCCTAAAGTCTATGAGGCAGTTTTCTCAAAATCACATTTTGTTTTGTTGGCAAATGTAATAGTGTGGATTTCCTATCTTATTGTAGTGAGAGTGAGACATAATAGTTATTTGGCTACAATTTTGATTTCTAAGCAGTTCTTATGTTATTTTAAATTTAGAAACTAATTGTTTCACCATTTGCCCTCTCACACTTTAGTTTTATCACCCCAGCTGTGCCCTGGCTGTTTAGAGATAGTGTGTTCTCATGTAGTGTCTCCAAAATCAAGTTCTCTGATGAACATGGATCAGTAGATAAAAAAGGGGACTGATATTAATCTCAGATCTTTTTAGTCATGGTCTTACTAATCTAGCAATATCTTTAATGACCTGAATTGTTTTTCAAATAAAGTCATGTTAGCCTTTCATGTTAATTCCCTGACAGGGTGATAAAAACACTTGGGGTGGGGACTAAAACACTAGATAAATCTTCCATGGCTACATATGCTTTTAAGGAGTCACGTGGAACTATGTTTTTAAAATAGTTTGGTTTAGACTAAGTTGTAAAAGGTTTTAAAAAGATGGACTTTTGTGAATCAAGAAAGCTAATTTTTCAAATTTTAAAAATAATTTTCTTAGATTCTCTTAACGTGAATATTCTTAACCTAAGACTTCATGAATACAATGCAGGGGATCTATAAACTTAGATGGGAGGGCACTAACATCTAATAAATTCAGCATTTTTTTCCATTGTAAATGTTGGTAACAAATCACAGTAATAACTATTAGCACTTGTGATATTACCAATAAAAGCACAGACATTTTAATATTGTAGAGTTGATACAGATACTTCAAAACATCACCTATACTCATTACTTTGATATGGTAGTTATTAGATTCTGTTATTTATGCTTTAGGCAAGCATTTGATTATGGTAGATCAATAAAACTGACTTTTCTTGTAATTCTAGATATTTCATATTAAGCACTTAAAACAATTGTTCTGAGAATGTGTCTGTGGGTTTCAGCATATGAACCAGGGGTTCTCATGGTAAAAAGCTTAGTGTGTAAGATTCTATTTGGTAAAGTTAGTTTATGAAATGACATTTTGTTTAGGTGGTTACTGATACTCTAATTTACATGTTAGGGTCCTGAGTAAACGTTATAAAACTGAGTATCTGGAAGAACCATACACAATGAAAATAATTTGCTCTTCTTTTTATTGATTTGCAAATGTGTGATTTTTGGTAAAATTACTTCAAGGTGTGAATATTTAGGATGTGAAATAAATTTTTTTTTTTTGCGGTACCGGGGATTAAACCCAGGGGCGTTCTACCTCCGCGCTACACCCCCGGCCCTATTTTTATACTTTATTTTGAAACTGGGTCTCATGAAGTTGCAGAGGGCTTCACTAAGGAGAGAGAGAGAGAGAGAGAGAGAGAGAGAGAGAGACAGGGAGAGAGAAAGAGAGAGAGAGGGAGAGACAGGGAGAGAGAGAGAGCAAGCGAGCTGAGGCTGGCCGCGAACCCGGATCCTCCGGCCTCCGTCTCCCAAAGTACTGGGATTACAAGCGTGCGCCACCATGCCTGGCCTGGGTTTTTTCATCTTTATAGATCGCAAAATTGAAACTCTAATTAATTGTATTTAAAAATAAGACTGAAATAAGGATATAAGACTTGCCAAGTATACAAATTATTTATTTTTATTTATTTATTTTTTTTTGCGGTACCGGGGAATGAACCCAGGGGCGTTCTACCTCCGCGCTACACCCCCGGCCCTATTTTTTTTGTACTTTATTTTGAAACCGGGTCTCACGAAGTTGCAGAGGCCTCACTAGGTAGAGAGAGAGCGAGAGACAGGAGGAGAGAGAGAGAGAGAGAGAGAGCTGAGGCTGGCCGCGAACCCGGATCCTCTGGTCTCCGCCTCCCAAAGTACTGGGATTACAAGTGTGCGCCACCACGCCCTGCCAAGTATACAAATTAAATACACTGTTGATCTTTACTAAAGTTTGTTTGCTGGTATTTTACTATTTTATGGAGGAATATGTTGATATACAAAAAGTAATTATCTTTCCTGTTTATTATTTTGCTCTAGTTATTAAACACTTCATTTAGTTCTAGTAACTATAGATTAGGAAAGTACAGTTTATTTTCTGAAAGTATAGGTAAATAAACTTATAAAAATAACACTAAATGTTGATGACTTTTTGTTTCCATAGTCCAGGTTATCTGAATATGTCTTCTTCTATTATTTAAAAGAAACTGGGGGAGAGAGCCTTTTTGCAAACTAGTCAATCAACCCTTAGCCGAATCCTCTTTGTAAGGTCAACAGAGATCATTCCCATTATACACATGAGGGAACTGCATGCCTTTGAGAGCAGTTACATGACTTGCCTAACCTCACTATGGGTACTATTTGTAGACCAGGGCAGACATTCAGGACTCCTGGTTTCAGGTGAGCAATTTTTACTACATAGTGCTACCCTAATACTCCTCCCCACTCCACACCCTTTCTGTTATGATTTATTGCTTCCTAACATAGCCCAATTTAGTAGCTAGCCCAGCAATGGGGAGAAGAGAAAATATGGGGAGAGCTCCTAGTCCTGCCTTACTTGGTAGGGAGGACTATTGTGTTCATTTACTAAGGCTCTTGTGGCAGAGTATCACAAACTAGGTGGCTTAAAACAAGGGAACTCTGTCCTCACACTTCTGGAAGCTGGAAGTCTGCAACCTAGTTCTCTGTGGGGCCTGCTCTCCCCTAGCTCCTGGTTCTCGCCAGCAAGCCTTGCTATTCCTTAGTTTGCAGATGTGTAACTCCAGGCTTTGCCTCTGTCACCACAGGGCTGCCTTCCTTCTGTGTTTTCTGTTTTGAAAGGATGGCAGTCATATTGGAATAAGGCCTCACTGGATTTAAGTTTATGTTCTCTTACATCTTAATTGCATATGCAAAGACCTTACTTTCAATTAAGGTCATAGTACCATAGGTTAGGGGTTGAACATATCTTTGGGGGGGTCACAGTCCAACCTAGATGGAATTTCAAAATTACTTGTACATTGAGCTATCATGTAATTAGTTCAGTTCATTTTTTTTTCATAGCAACAGCATCTTTTGAAGGCAAAGAAATATTTGAGAACAGATAATATAAGACAGATTTTGTTTGGTGTGCTTTTTTTCAAAATGTAGTAATTCAGAATTTATTTAACCAAAACCACAGTATAATCTACAAATAAACAGAGGAAGAGGGCAGAGTTAACTGATGAGGAAATTTTGCTGGAATAGATCCAGAGAAGTGTGGAGAGTGACAGCACACATCTCTGTGCCCTGATTCCTGCTCTGTCAAAACCTAGTATTTTTTTTAGCTGGGCGTGATGGTGTACACTTCCAATAGCTCAGGGGTAGAGCATTTGACTGAAGTTCTTATTTTTGAAGGGACAAGTTTCTATTTCTAAGCTTTGGTTTCACTGATTACATCTCACTAAAAGCTTCAAATATGAAGGTACCTTTTTATCTATTTGTTGAATATGTTGATTAATAATTTTCAACAGATTTTAAACAGAATTCAACAATTGTAGGCCTTTTAGGCTGACTTAAAATAATTGTTAAAAATTCTTAATTAGCCAGGCTTGGTAGTGCACGCCTATAATTCCAGTACTTGAGAAGCTGAGACAAGAGGATCACAGGTTCTCCGCCAGGCTCAGCAGTTTGGTGAGACCCTCAGCAACTTAATGAAACCTGTTTCAAAGTAAAAAATAAAATAGGTCTGGGGGTGTAGCTCAGAGGTAGAATGCCCCTGGGTTCAATCCCCAGTACCAAGAAAAAAAATTATCATTTCTAAACTCTGGTGTAGGCATCAAAGAGAGGAAAAAGTACCTTCTATGATAAAATATTTTGTTTTATTAAGCATAAATTTTATCATAATTTTAACATTTAGTTACAATAGCTATGTTTTTCAATATTTATTAATTTTGTTATAGATTTACACTTCAGTTGGTAAAAGATTATAACTTGTTTGCACACAGTTATGGACAGCTTGTGTTTAAGTACATTTATGCATTATAGTTCTCTTCATTTATTTTTTTTTTTTTTTTGCGGTACCGGGGATTGAACCAGGGGCATTCTACTTCCACGCTACACCCCCGGCCCTATTTTTTATACTTTATTTTGAAACCAGATCTCACGAAGTTGCGGAGGGCCTCACTAAGTAGAGAGAGAGAGAGAGAGACAGGGAGAGAGACAGGGAGAGAGAGCGAGAGAGCTGAGGCTGGCCGCGAACCCGGATCCTCCGGTCTCCGCCTCCCAAAGTACTGGGATTACAAGCGTGCGCCACCACACCTGGCCTATAGTTCTCTTCATATTGAAATCAGATGATCTCTTATCAGGAGTACCAGAGTTGGATTCCTGCTTTGAGGGTAATTGGGGTCTAAATAAGTGGTTCTTAACTGGGGCTCTGCAGAGCCACATCATAGATACTTTAATAAAACACTGAGATTTTAAGATCTAACTTGTAGAATATTTCAGCAAGTTCCTGGCAACTTTTTAGTCAGTGTATATTATCAGTTTTGAGTCTTGTATTCTGTGACAGAAATTTTGCTAGGGATAATAGAGGTTTACTTATGACAGAAAAAAAATGCCAACTCTAGAGAAAAAGATAGTTGAGTTTTGTGTTAGCATTAAGAACTTTTCTTCAAAAGCAACTATAAAGTAAGCGAAAAGGCAAGCCACGTACTGGTGATACTTGCCACTCAGATATAACTGATGTAAGATTAGTGTTCAGAATGCATAAAAAGGACCGTCACCAAAATCGTAGAATAGAACTTTCTAGCATCCATTCCCTCACAGAATCAATTTGAATGACTTTCCATGCATGAAAATACCTTCGTTAAGAGCTAAGGAATCCAGGTGAGAGATTAAAGCACCACAGTATGGGATAGAAATAAGAAGCATTGAAGAGGAAAGGAGGGACAGTTTTACATCACCTGCATAGTTGACCTCCCCCAAACTCTAGCAGCACAGCATGGAGGATACCTTCTCTTCTCATGGGGAAAAGACAGTGAAGGGAGCACCCAACTTAGGCGCCATGTCTACCCCCAGTGAAACCTGGTGGTAGGCCAGCCCCTACTTCCCACACTCCAGACCAGCCCCAGTAGACTCAGGCTCCAGGCTGGCCCACATGATCCCTGGCCCTAGATCCACCCCAGGATTCAGAGTGGCCCCAGGATTAGGCTGAGTTCCATACTTCCAGGCTTTGGGCCTGCCTAGTGCCAGACTGATACCTACAGCCACAAATTCCAGGCTATCACCAGCAGACCCAGCCTTCAGGCTCACCCCAGTGCCAGGCCAGCACCCATGGACCTCTGCTGCAGACTGCCCCCAACAGACCCAGACACCAGGTCTATCCCAGTGGATACCTGCCCTAGCCAACCTTCATGGACTCAGGCCCATCCAGTGCCAGGCTGTACCCCATGGAATTAAGTTCAAGGCTGGTCTCAGAGCCAGGTTGACCCCTATGTGTATAGGCCTTAGGCCATCCTCTGTAGACCCAGGATCCAGGTCTGTCTTCACAGATCCATGCCCTTGGCCTGCTTCCATGGACCCCATTGGTAGACCCATCCCAATGGACTCTGGAGCCAGATTGCCTCCCACGGGCCCAAGCTTTAGGTCTCTCTTGACCTAGGGACCAAACCACCTCCTGTGGATCTAGATACTGGGTCTTTCCACCTCCTAATTCAGGCACCTGCCAGCCTACCCAAGCACTCCAACAGGAAGTCTGACTGTAGACCCTGCCAGGTGGCCAACCTGGAATCTCTGGATGGGTGACTGGTGAAGGCTGTTTCCTGCTGAAACCAATCTGTAAAGATTGGAATAGGTGCCTGTTTCTTAAAATGCTCAGTCACCAATGCAAGGCCACAGCCATCATAAAAAATCAGGAAATACGTCATCACCTAACCAACAAAATAAAGTACCAGTAACTGACCTTAAAGAAGTGGAGAGCTACAAACTGCCCAACAAAGAATCCAAAATAGCTGTGTCAAAGAAGTTCAGTGTGCTGCAATAGATCAGACATAGACAACTAAATGAAATCAGGAAGAGAATACACAGAATTAGAATTCAACAGAGATAGTGTTATGGTTTGGATGTGAATTGACCCCCCAGTGATTTGTGTTGAAGGCTTGGTTCCCAGCGCAGCAATATTCAGAGGTGGGGATTTGGGGAAGTGACTGGATCATGAAAGCTCCAACCTCATCCACAGATTAATCCACTGAGGGATTCAGATTTGGTGACATTAGTGGGAAGTGGTAAAACTGCAGTTGGTAGAGCCTAGTTGGAGGAAGTAGGTAACTGGGGGCATGCCCGGAAGTGTATGTCTTGTACTTGGTCCCTTCTCTCTCTCTCTTTCTCTGCTTCCTGGCTGTAATGAGATGAGCAACTTTCCCCCACCATATGCTTCTGCTGTGATGTTCTGCCTTGCCTCAGGCTCAAAGCAATAGAGCCAGCTGACCACAGGATGAAACTATTGAAGCTGTGAGCCAGTGAAAATCTTTCCTTCTCTAAGTTGTTTTTCTCAGTATTTTGTCCTAGTGATGAAAAACAGACTAAAACAAATAGAAACCATAAAAACAATAGAATAAAACAAAAATTCTGGAGCGATTGACATACTGACTGAAACAAAAAACTCCATAGAAATCTTTAACAGCAGAGTTGATAAAGCTTAAGAAAGAATCAGTGAGCTTGAAAATAGGTCTTTGAAATTAGAGAAATAAAAGAATGCAAAAGACTGAAGAAAGCCTATGGGATTTATGGAACATTGTCAAGTGAACCAAAATGCAAATATAGGAGGCTCAAAAGGAGCAGAGAAAGAAAAGGGGCAGAAAATTGATTTAAAGAAATAATGGCATAAAGTTTCCCAAATGTGGAGAGGAATCTATTAAGTCCAAAGAACCCCAAATAAACTAAATATAGAGGTCTTCAATGAGACACATTATAATTAAATTTTCAAAGACAAAGAAAATTTAGAAAGCAGCAAGAGAAAAAGCAACTCATTACATACAAGGGAATTCTCCATAATGCTGTAGGCATGAAAGGAAGACAGGAGAGGAAAGAAACAAAGGATTCACCAAAAAACAAGAAAATAACAAAGACAACGGTAGTAATTCCTTACCTATCAAAAATAACCTTGAATGCAAATGAGTTAAATTATCCATTCAAAAGATATGCACTGATTAAAAAAATAAAGTCTCAACTATAGGCTGCCTACAAGCGTCTCAACTTTAGTTTTAAGTATACACATAGGCTGAAAGTGAAGTGCGGGGGAAAAGATATTCCATGCAAATGGTAACCAAAAGACAGCAGGGGTGGCTCTATACTTAGACAAGATAGACGTTAAGTCAAAAACTGTCAACGAGACAAAGAAGATCATTACATAATAAAGGGATCAATTCATCAAGAAGATATAATGGTTGTAAATATGGATGCTATATTGGAGCACCAAATATACAAAGTAAATATTAATATAACTGAAGGGAGAGATAGAGACTAATATAATAATATTAAGGAACCAATGCCCTACCTTAGCAATAGATGATTCAGACAGAAAAATCAAAAGGAAACAGCAGACTTAGACAACAATATAGACCAAGCTAACCTACAATATAGAACATTCCATCGAACAGCAGTAGAATACACATTCTTCTCAAGTGCATAGGATAGATTGTATGTTAGGCTAAAAACAAGTATAACAAATTTAAGATGATTGAAATCAATTTTTTTCCTTTTTTGGTGGTACTGGGGATTGAACTCAGGGGCATTCTACCTCTGAGCTACACCACCGGCCCTATTTTATTTTTTATTTTGAAACAGGATCTCAATAAGTTGAGGAGGGCCTCACTAAGTTGCTGAGGCTGGCTGTGAACCTGCAATTCTCCTGTCTCAGCCTCCAAATACTGTGATTGCAAGCATGTGACACCACGCCCAGCGTATTTTATTTTTTATTTTCAAACAGAATTGTGCTAGGTTGATGAGAGTCTTGCTAAGTTGCTGAGGCTGGCTTGAATCTGTGATCCTACTATGTCAGCCTCCCAAGTACTGGGATTACAGGCATACACCACCATGCCCAGCTCCAGTATGTTTTTTTTTACCATAATGATGTGATATCAATGAAAGGATAAAATTTCACAAATATATGGAAATAAGAAAGGAAGAGAGAAAACTCAAAGTTATAAATGAAGGAGGAGACCACTGATACCGCAGAAATAAAAAGAATCCTAACAGAACCCTATGAACAATTACATACCAAAAAATTAGATAACTTAAAAGAAATGGATATATTCCTAGAAACATACAACCTGCTGAGACTGAATCATGAAAAAGTAACTATAAACAGGTCAATAATGAGTAAAGTGATTGACTTAGGACTCAAAAACCTTTCAAAAAAGAAAAGCCCAGGACCAGAAGGCTTCAATGGTGAACACTATTAAACTTTTTTTTTTTTTTTTGCTGTACTGGGGATTGAACCCAGGGGTGTTCTACCTCCGCGCTACACCCCCGGCCCTATTTTTTTTATACTTTATTTTGAAACCGGGTCTCATGAAGTTGCGGAGGGCCTCACTAAGTAGAGAGAGACAGGGAGAGAGAGAGAGAGAGAGAGAGAGAGAGAAAGAGCTGAGGCTGGCCGCGAACCTGGATCCTCTGGTCTCCGCCTCCCAAAGTATTGGGATTACAAGGGTGCGCCACCACGCCCGGCCTAACATTTAAACTTTTAAAAAGTAATACCAACCCTTTTAAAACTCTTCCACAAAACAGAAGCAGGAACATTTCCAAGCTCATTTTATGAGGCCAGCATTACCCCATACCAAAGCCAGATAAAGACACTGCAGGAAAGGAAAAGTAATAGACAGTGTCCTAATGAACATAAATGCAAAATAATCAACAAAATGTAGCAAACTGAATTCAATAGCACATTAAAAGGATTATAAACCATAATTAAGTGGTTTATAATCCCAGGGCCTATCCTAGTGGTTCAAAGAAAGTACAACATATGCAAATCAATAAATATGATCCTCCACATTAAGAGAATGAAGGATAAAACTCCTGTGATCATCTCAGCAGGTGCAGACAAAGCATGACAAGGTTCAGTGTTCCTTCATGCTAAAACCTCTTAACAAATTAGGTGTGAAAGGAGTGTACCTGGACATATTAACCATGTATCAACACACCCACTGTGCTACCAGGGCATAAGAGTGCGGAGAAGGAACTAGGGGCATGTTGATCAAAGGGCACAAAGTTTCAGTCAGTCACCATGGGTAGGTTCTGGAGGTCTATTGTATAGCATAGTGACGACTATAGTTAATAATAATGTATTTCATACTTGAAAAATTTTAGAAGAGTAGATATTAAATGTTCTCAAAAGAAAATGTGATTAGTATGTGATGTGATGGATATATTACTTAGCTTGATTTATTCATTTTACATTATAACATATATATACCTATAATATATTGCATTATGTTGTGTTATATATATCAAAACATGATGTACACCATAGACATACACAATTTATACTTTTTCATTATACTTAAATAAATCTAGGAGGAATAATAATTATTAAATAAAATATAACTACTGACTACTAAAATACTAATAAATAACTACTAAAAATTAAATATAGATTAGGAACCCAATAGAAAAATGATCAAGAGATAATAGGCCTTCTATTGAAGAACTTCAAATGGCCAATATACCTCTAAGACATCCCAATTTTAGTAATTAGGGAAATATATATCAAAATCACTATGAAATGCCTTTAACTGAATGGTTAAATTTAAAAACCTTGACGATATCAAAGGAGAAAAGGAGAGCTTAGAGCCCAGTGGGGGAGATGGTGATTTAATAAGAATTTAAAATACTCCCAAGTGGTAAGAACAAGGCAGCTCCTCCATGATATTGAGGGTCTTCTAAGCTGAGACTGCCGTGATGTGCTGGACGGACTTGCCAGGGAGGCTGGCCAGGTGAGAAAGAGAAAAAAGTATCTCAGGCAGAAGGAATAGTGTATGTGAAGGCCCAGAAATCAGAACATACATGGTTGGTGAATTAAGATGTAGCTGGTGTGTAGTTTGGGACTTGATGAGCATAGTGTTCTTTATCAGTGAGTCTAAGCTCATGCAGAGGCTTGAGCCACAGGGAATTTGGGTTTTTGTCAAAATTTAATTTCTCCTTCCTTCCTTCCTTCCTTCCTTCCTTCCTTCCTTCCTTCCTTCTTCCTTCCTTCCACTATAGCAACTCTCTCCTTGCTATTTCTAAACATGCCAGGCATACTCCTGCTTAAGGGTCTTTGTACTTGCTATGCACTTCCTTTGACCTAGAATACTTTCCCTCATATACCCAAAGTACTTATTACTTGATTTTCTTTAGTTCTGCTCAAATGTCACCTGACTCACCAGAGAAGTGACACCCTAACCCGCTGATATAAAATAATTTTGGCCCTCAGATATGTCTTTTCCCTCCATTATATTACATATGCTATATTAAATATTTACTTAAAATTTCTCATGCCTTCTTCAACTAAAATATAGTTTCCATGAAAGTGGGCAGTTTGGTGGTACACTATTTTTATTCCCATGCCTAAAATAGCACATGACCCATGGGTGATTTTGAAAATGTATTTGTTAAGTAAACAATGAGCATATGGTAAGGAGTTTTAACCAGTAAATGACAATTAAATTTGGAAAAAAAATCTCTCTGACTGCAGTGTGGAAAATGGATTAAAGGGGATCAAGATTTGAGTCAGGAGTTTTGTTGGTAGCCTGTTCTGTGGGTAAACATTTGAATTGTTGCAGTTATTTTACTTTTATAGATTTTTAACAGCATGCATGTTAAAAAAAATCTCATTTGTTTTTGCACTAGACTCTGAGCCAGCACATAGACTGATACAAGCATTCTCTTATTGGGCCTCTACTAATACCATTTACCAATGATGTTGCTTCATTTATTTTCTTATTGTGTTTTCCACAGAGGTAGGCTTGCTCGGGCTCTGAAATGACTGAGGGAGTCAGTGGAAAGGGACGGTTACTACTGAAAATGCTCAGTCCCAGTTCCTAATTTACCCACAACTTCAGCTAGTCTGTATCATGTCAGCTAGAATTAGCCAGCTGACTTAGCACCTCAGTGCTATAATGTAAAGTAAGCTCTGCCATGCTCCCAGAGCCCCACATACAGGGTGCAGTCAATTTAACTTATATACAGTTTGTTTCTTTGGAAGCCAGGAATCAGTTTATGCCATTGTCATCTCTGACTTTCTCAGAGTCACATGTCTTTGTAATGGCTAGGCCATAATTAGCCTGGATTGTGCTCAGTGACTGCCAGCTTCACAGTAGCCTATAAAAAAATTATTGTGTTTAACAGAGAATCCATTAATAATAGCATCAGCAGTAGCATTTCTATTCATATGCAATAAAATGCAAGAAAAGATCAGGTGGTTTTGTATTTTAAAATGTAAACATATATTCTTTACTGTGAGAGTAATTCTTGTTTACCTGCTTCTAGAATAGTGTTTTACCCTGAGTATTGCCGACACAAATAAATTTATAGAAAATATTTATTTTTTTTGCTATAATGTAGAAATGAATTCTATTGGAATTAGTTGCCACATTTACAACCCTTATTATTTGCTAATATGGGAGGTCCTTATTATCTTAGTGTTAAAAGGCTTCTTAAGCAAATTCATAAAATATGGGAACCAGAAATTCATAGTAAATTATGAACAAAGTTTGTTATTTTATCTTGAAAAGTAAAACATTTAAAATTAAGTATATTCCACTTTAATTTGAGTTAGTCCATAATTATAATTACATTGTAATTATTATGATCAGCAATGACACAGACTACAAAAACTCAGTTGAGAAGTAAGAGATAACCTGAATAGCCACTAATATTAAATAATTTAAATTTGTACTTTTAAGTCTTCTCAGAAAGAAAGCCCAGGATGAGATGGTTTCCTACCAAACATATAAGGAAAAAATAAGGTGGATCCTACACAAATGTTTTAAAAATTCAAAGAGGATAGAATACTCCCTAACATATTCTAAGAGGCCAGCATCACCCTGATATTAAAACCATACAAAAGATGGGCATGCTGGCCTATGTTGTAATCCCAGTACTTGGGAGGCTGAGACTGGAGGGTCCGGGTTCATGGCCAGCCTCAGCTACTTAGTGAGGCCCTCTGCAACTTAGTGAGACCCTGTTTCAAAATAAAGAATAAAAAATAGTGCTGGGGGTGTAGCTTGGAGGTAGAATGCCCCTGGGTTCAATCCCCAGTAACATACACACACACACACACACACACACACACACACACACAAA
>PVJS01033193.1:0-22318 GCA_004027185.1 Glis glis | reverse complement strand
GTGAGACCCGGTTTCAAAAATAAAGCATAAAAAAATAGGGCCGGGGGCGTAGCGCGGAGGTAGAACGCCCCTGCGTTCAATCCCCGGTACCGCAAAAAAAAAAAAAAAAAAAGAAATGTAATCATCAAAGAAGATAGGGCTTGTATTTCAAAGTTCCCTGTGTGGATAGAAGTCTAACTTTGGTGAGAGCCTCTCTCTAAATTTCAAAATTACCTCCCATCAGGAAGATATGAGTTTATTTTTCCTTTGAATAAAGCTAACACAGATGGTTACACCAACTACCAGGTGAATTTAGGACGATGTGTGTGTGGTAACTTATGCTGTTAAGTCCTCCTACCTGAAGACCAGTTATTATTTATCCTGAGAACATTTAGGTACCAGGATGTATCTGGTTGGCTATATGAGATTTCAGATCTCTTCATGTTTGCAACATCTTGGCAGACTGCCTGTGATCTGTACCATATTCAGTTTTAATGATGACAGCAAAATTGCTTTCTTTCTCTTCTACCTTTATGGGGAGGTTTTCTGGGTTGGAAGGAGATTTTTTTTTTTTTTTGCAGTACCGGGGATTGAACCCAGGGGCATTCTACCTCCGTGCTACACCCCCGGCCCTATTTTTTATATTTTATTTTGAAACTGGGTCTCAGGAAGTTGTGGAGGGCCTCACTAAGTAGAGGGAGAGAGAGAGAGAGAGAGCTGAGGCTGGCCACGAACCCGGATCCTCCGGTCTCTGCCTCCCAAAGTATTGGGATTATAAGCGTGCGCCACCACGCCCGGCTTGAGATTTTGTTTTTAATTACCGGCTTGAGATTTTGTTTTTAATTATATCCTTAACACCTCCAGATATTTGTGTATGTAAGAACTCATTTGTAAACAATCCATAGTCAAAGATGAATTCACCAGCAAATTTAAAAAATTAATCCAACTGAATGATAATGAAATTATTACATAATAAAATTTGTGAGAAAAAGCTAAAGCAATGCCTTTAACTGCCTATGTCATAAAAGAAAAAAGTATAAAGTTAATGTCCATGTTGTCACTTTAAGAATTTGGGCGGGGCACAATGCGCATGCCTGGAATCCCAGCTATTTGGGAGACTGAGGCAAGAAAATAAGCTAGTTCGAGGCCAAACTGGGCAATTTAGAAAATCCCTGTCTCAAAATAAAAAAAAAAAAAATTAAGAAGGGTTTGGGATGTAGCTCAGTGATAGAGCACTTAAATAGCATGGCCTGAGGCCCTAGGTTTAAGGTCCAGTATCATAAAAGAAAAAATATGACAAAGTTAACTTTAATAAGGAAAGAAATGATGAAATGGAAAACAATGGAGAAGAAAGGAAATCAATGAAACAAAAACTAGAATACTGGAGAAAATTAATAAATCCTATAGCTGGCTCTTTGTAAATTGGTAAACACCTAGGAAGATTACTCAAGGAATAAGATAGAAAATTTGAATTACTAACCCAAGGAATAAAACAGAGACCTCATTAAAAAATTCTGTAAACATTAAAAGAAGATAAAAGCAGTGGCAGGTTCGAGGCCAGTGTGAGGTAACTCAGAGAAACTGTTTCAAAATAGAAAATAAAAAGGACTGAGGGTGTACCTCAGTGAGGTACGACTGAGGGTATACTTCAATGGTACAATGCAATGGGTTAAATCCCCGGTGCCATACACACACAGAAAATGTTAAGAAAGAAATAAAAGGCTCTTGCTTCCTTGGATGGATGGATACGTGCAGAGAGACTCGCTCTCCCCCTTTTGAGATGGCCCCCAACCAGTATCCCCACCTTTCTTAAATTAATTAAACCTTTGCCTTTTTCTGATAGCACGTGTTGAAATTCTTTTTCATCATGGAGGCCAAGGACCCCTCAGAATTAGCGTGTCTCCCCATGACATAATCTGGCGACCCAACGAAGGGGCTTCAGAAAAAGTCAGCAGTGGTAAGTTTTAAAGATGTTTGGATTTTTCTCATCCCTATTTTTAAATGTCCTATTTGTGTGTTTGGGGAGCTGGGTGGAAGTATGTGAATTAGAGAGGCGAGTCCCTGGGTCGCCTGTCCATCCCCAGAGGCGACCTGGACGCTTTCTTCCCAGGCGGGAAAGTGGGGGGAGGCTGGGATGAGACGGGCAGTTGCCCTTCCCTCTAGCCACCTCTGCTACAGTCCGCAAGAGGATTCAGCATGGCTGGTGGCACAAGCCACCACTGTGGGGCAGGCCATCACCACCCCCTCTGGCCAAGTGCCTGCTGGCTGCCAGAGAGTCAGCGCCCTAGTTGATAAAACCAGTGCCTAGCTATGGGAGTAATGGGAAGAGATCTCTCTCTCCCTGCCTGTCCATTTCTTGATCCCTCCCTTTTTGGCCAAAGCCATTCTCCCTTAGAAGATCAGTGCTTAAAAAGCATGGAAAATGGGGTTCTTTTTTTGTGTGTGGTACCGGGGATTGAACGCAGGTGCATTCTACCTCCGCGCTACACCCCCGGCCCTATTTTTTATACTTTATTTTGAGACCGGGTCTCACGAAGTTGCGAGGGCCTCACTAAGGAGAGAGAGAGAGAGAGAGAGAGAGAGAGAGAGAGCTGAGGCTGGCCACAAACCCGGATCCTCCGGTCTCTGCCTCCCAAAGTACTGGGATTACAAGCGTGTGCCACCACGCCTGGCCTGTGGGGTGCTTTTTAAGATTTGGATCCTGCATACTTTAATGGCCAAGAGCATGAAAGCAACAGGAGGCCGTCCCTGCACCACACAGCCTGACCCCAGGCCCCAACCACGTGGCCAGGCCAGGCTGGGCCAGGCAGCAGCAGCTGAAGCTGCCCAGCACAATGGAGACCAGGGCCTAAACCCTATGGTTTTTCATGGGAATTGGTGATATGTGCAGTTACTAGATTTATTGCTGTTCTCTTGTTTTTGTGGAGTTTTCGATCAGTTAGAAGCTGGTTTTAACAGGGAAGAGAAAAAAGCTTACTCTAAATCTTTCTGTACAAATTAAAGGAAAATGTAAACTTTAACTGTCTTTATAAAAATAAGTTCTTGTTTCATGCTCTAGCTAAGCCACGTGGACAGTTTTGGATTTTGCTTTAAAGTATTAAGAGGGAACAGTGTCATTTACTGGAGATAGAAACTGTTTACCTAACATGTGCTTTGTTTTACAGAGAAGTAATACCAAAAATCTCTTGTTCTTAACTTTTAAGAGCATTCAAATTGCTGAGGTGAGATATCAGGGATATTGTTTTTAAGAAACTTTTTGTTTTGTTTTGTTTTGTTTGTCTTTTAGTAGGGGCTAGACATAGGGACTAGCACCCTGAAACATACGGGCTAAATAGAGTACCCTGAAGCTGCATATTTGGGGTCAAGGACACTTGAATCACCAATAATTTGCAGTTGATTGAAGCTGATAAGAATGGACAGGGTTCATTCGAATTGGGCTGCAACTCTGGCAGGAAAAAGGGTTGAGCCTAGTCAAGAGACCCCTAATACGCCACCATGGAGAGACTGACAGCTGGTGGGGGACAGACTGTGATCAGAACCTGATAGTTTTTTTGTTTTGTCTTGTTTGTCCTAGTTGTGTGTTTTTTCTCTTTTCTCTTTATCTTTTCTATGTTTTTATTGGTGCATTGTAGTCTCACATCACAATGAGTATCAGTTTGGTGTTAACATACAGGCACACAGCTCTTGGTGTCCCTCTCCCCTGTCTCTCCCCCATATGTAGTACTGAGAATGATGTTGGTATAATCTCATATGTACACATTGTTTATGATAGTAATTTCATAGATTCACTTCTTTCTTGCCCTTCCCCTTCCCTAGTACCCCTTCCCTTGCACCACTGAGGGTTCTCCGTTGTCATTGGAGTCCCTTTTGGGTCCCCACTACTCCCTAGGTTGCGCATATTAATGGAGACGTATGTCCCTTCTTTTTTGATTGGCTAATCTCACTTAACATAATGTTCTCCAGATCTTTCCATTTTCTTGCAAATGCTGTTATTTTGTTCTTTATTGCTGAGTAGAATTCCAGTGTATTTCCTATAATTTTGTAATCCACTTATCTGTTGATGGACACCTAGGTTGGTTCCATAATTTGGCCACTGTGAATTGTGCTGCTATGAACATGGGTATGCATATATTACTGTAGTTTTCTGGTTTCAATCACTTTAGTATGATACCCAATAGTGGTATAGCCAGATCATATGGTAGATCCATTCCCAATTTTCTGAGGAATCTCCACACTGATCTCCATAGTGGTTGAACTAGTTTGCAATCCCACCAACAGTGTAGAAGAGTCCCTATTTCCCCACATCCTCACCAACATTTGTTGTTGTTTGGCTTCTTAATGCTTGCCATTCTAATTGGGATTAGATGAAATCTTAGAGTAGTTTTAATTTGCATCTCCCTGATTGCTAATGATGTTGAAAATTTTTTCATGTATCTATTGGCCATTTGTATCTCTTCTTTCATGAAGTGTCTATTCTCTCTTTATCTTAAAGCGTGCAAAAGAGTTACAAGATGATGGGTTATTCAATATCTATCCCCGAGTACATATTAAATAAGTAAAAGGCAAAAAATTTATAAAAATAGGAGGAAACTAGTTTTTTTTTACCTGGCTTAGCCCTAATGTAAATTAGAAAATAGAGGCTTGTTTCTGTAAGTAAAAAAGGAAATGGGCAGAGATTTAAATATATGGGTTTTTCCCCCTGAGAAATAGAATGTGAGGATATTTGCTACAGGGTCTGCCTAATTGGATGAGAAGTGGCCACCTAAAGTCACTCATGGGTGACTTCAGTGTCACCCATGAGTCACAGTCCCTCTTTCACACATCCCCTATGGTATGAGCTTCCATGTTTGTGTCATCAATTAATGGGTTATATTTTGATTTTGGGAACTATACATCTAGCTCTAAGTCTAGTTATCTATAGAGATTCAATGCCTGGCAAATTAAAGCTATATGGTACCAAAATTAGCTTGTATGAAAGAGCACTCATAAGTTAAAAAAATGGATCCAAATTTTTTTTTGTTCACGTGACTTAAGTTTTTAATTTAAGGTTTAAGGTTTAAATTTGTTGGTAAAATAAAAGTAAAATGTCATAAAAGGGATTAACAGATTTTTCCAGGTTAGCTAACATTATATTGTCTGTTTAAATTACAATGTTCATTGTTTTCTTTTAGGATTTTTATTTTGTTAAAGTAATGACTTAAAGTGCTGACTGGCTATTAAAATGGGTAAATTAGGTAAATGTAAATAAGTTTATTTAAGTGGTTTATCTTTAAAAATAAATCTAGATTGTGTATAAGTAAGTTAAAGGCTAAACATCAACTGCTAAATATGAAGTAATCTTGGCTTAACATTAGCAAAGGACTATATTTGAGTCTATTAAGTGTATTTTTATTTATATCAGGGGCAGTTTAAGATTGCATTCTTTAGGATTAGTAGCAAGGGTAGCAAGGGTGGTAACTTTAAAGTAAGGCACCCAGATTTCTTTCCTACTGGGTTCCCGCCAGAGCTTAACTTTTATTTTAAAGTTTGCCATCTTGGAAATCACCTGGGTCGCATGTGACTGGGTGGCACCATCTTGTAGGCCATTTTGGGGCCACGTGGTAACTGGGTGGCACCATCTTGGGTCTCATGTGGGTAGGGCTGGGTGATGCCATTTTAGACGCTATCTTGAGCTTCAGTGGTTAGGATTGGGTGGTGCCATCTTTTATCTGTTTTTTTTTTCAGTTGCTGGGAGAAGTCCTCCTTTGTTTACCTTAGAGTGGGGGCTGTAAAAAAAAAGGCTTATTTTCTTGTAACTAGTATTTTAGTCAAAAGTGGTCTTCAAAGACATAGGCCTGCTCCTATGTTCTTCATATTTTAAACAATAAGGTTTTCTGCTCTTAGTGACATTAAAAATTTTGTTTAAGAGGAAAGGTTTCTATAAAAATCTTTTGTGTTTACTGTCTTTGATTACCTAGCAAGCTGCATTTTAGCAGAATCAGGGTTGATAACTTTGGGTTACTATATTTGACACCATATATACCTGTGACCATAGATGTGTATATCTGAGAGCTAAATATGCGATGTGTCTAGGATCATCTAAGTGTTTTATAAAAAGCTTATAAAACTAGAGGTGTATGGGTTTTATATACATACAAGCTAGTCAATTTTTTTTTTTTTTTGCAGTACCGGGGCTTGAACCCAGGGGCGTTCTACCTCCATGCTACACCCCGGCCCTATTTTTTATCTTTTACTGAAACTGGATCTCACGAAGTTGCGGGAGGGCCTCACTAAGTAGCTGAGGCTGGCCGCGAATGCGAATCCTCCAGTCTCCACCTCCCAAGTACTGGGATTACAAGCGTGTGCCACCACACCCGGCTCTAGCCAATGGGTTTTAAGTGATTTCTTTATACAATGTGCATTGTATTTATACCTTGAGTTGCTAAACTTCTGTCATCTGTTTAGTACCATTCAAAAATCCATCATTAAGATCTGGTTTACATCTCTTTGCCTTAACTGAGTGTGTTATTATTATATAAGAGAGATACAACTGTCTATCAAGTAATAAGCTTTATTTCTGATTATTAATGCTGTTCTCTAAGCCTAAAAAAGTCTAGAACTATTTGATTTTTGTCCTATGCTGTTAACCTACATAGACTTGTAATTATAGTTATCATACTGAGCCACAAATTCTAAATTTCATTCCAATGATCAAATTAATATATGTTAAGGTTATGTTATGGTTAAGTTGATATATGTTAGGTTAAGGTTATGTTAAGGTTCAGTTAATATATGTTGGCTTCTATATAACTATACTATTAAATTATTACTGGCTTCTTTATAAGTTAAATATATTCATGTTTCCTAAGTATCTTCTAAAATGTAAAACTTAAGAAAACACTTTTTCCTCTAATCAAAATTGTTAATAGTAATTTTTTCAAGGTTTTTATGTTTGTGTATTATATTTGTGTATTCCTAAATTATATTATGATCATCTTTAAACAAAGATAAATAGAGGTGATAAAATACTTGGTATTCCAAATCATGCCACTGATTTTTTAAAAATTGGCTAATTATATATGTATGCATTTCATATGTAATTATATGTATCTATATATAGTCAAATTTAAATGGGGAATAAAATATATTGAATACATGTTCCTTTTTTTCTATGACTGAGCTAGTCTAGTGTAAAAAAAATTGTGTCAATTTTCAGAAAACCCTGATAAATTTATAAATGGGTTTTAAAACCTGGCTATTATGTTTGATCTAAAGTAGATAGAGACATTAGGAGAAAACTCCAGAAGCAGGAAATGGGACCTCAGATTCCCATTGATTGCCTTTTAAATTTGGCCTTTGGGGTTTTCAACAACAGAGATGAAGTAGATGAAATTAAAAGCCAGAAGAGACAAATACGGGCATAAGGAAAAGCCCACTTAATTGCCCTGACATTGGGTAATAAGTCCCTGCCCCCTCAGAGATACCCAACGGCTCCTGCCAGAGAGAGGAAAGAAACTTGAGGCCTGGCACCTGCCATTATTGCAAAGAGCCCAGGCATTGAGTCAAGGACTGTCCTAGCCAGAGTCCATCTGCATCTGGGATGTGCCCCCTCTGTAAAGAAGAGTAGCATGATTGCCCTTGCCTCTGAAGGGAAGTGAGGTCATCTGCTCCCATCATGGCTGCCCTCAAAAACTGTGGATGCCTGAGGCTCAGCAAGGCCCCATCTGATCAGCCCTCTAACCAGCTGGACAATAGAAAAGCCTGGGTGACTCTTGATGTGGCAGGTAAAGATATCAATTTTCTTTTAGATATGGGGGTTAAAGCCTCTGCTGTGCTTGTTTCTCCTAGGCCTTTTTCTAAAGAGACATGTATTATAACTGGGGTTGATGCCCCCCTCCAAGGCCAAAAGATTTACAATGCCCTTAACTTGTAGATTTAGAGAGCTAATCTTTCCCCAAGCCTTCTAAGATCTCCCAGAGTGACCCACAGTTGTTAAGGTACAGGAACACAGTTCCTAGATTCATATGTCTAGATTAAACCTGTGCCTCTTGAGACTTTACAGAATCAAGGCTCTGAAGTCAGGACTAAACCTCCAGATGCTAAGACCTGTGAACACTATACCTGCGAGCCTTTAAAAGGTTTAAAAGAACCCCAAAAGATTGAATCAGGATAAATTTTATTTTGTGTTTTTTCCTTATAACTATCTATTATCTATTATGTCTATCCAGACTAAAAGATGTCAACTTGTCTCCTAATTTCTACATCATTCTTCCAGAGAAAAGCAAACTTTCTCCTGGACTGGGCACAACAATATACCAGAGGTATTGATAAAGGTGCCTGTTAAATTTGTGGGTTAAAACCCACTTCCAGTTCATCTGGATTACCTTGGTAGATTTCGCCCTTTGAAAAAGATGACTGGTTAACATCTTGGTGGGATAAAATTCTCATTTTCTTGGCCAGTATACTTTATATCGGAATGCTCTTCTATTGTTTAAATTGCTGTTGTTGGTGGCTAATATCTCACATATTTATGCCTCTTTTCCAGAACATCAGAGGATGATAGTTCCACACCCAATCAAAAACCCTCACCTTCCCGCATCTCCTTTAGATCAGTTAGGACCAGACTTTGGGTGCCTTGGATAGGCAGGGTTGACGTTCCCTTGTCAGCTGAGAAGAAGTTATAGAAGTTGGACCTTTGCCCTTCAGCACCCCTTAAGATTAAGGGACCAAAGTCTCAGGGCAGGGGGAAATGATGAGGTAGAATAGAAAAGATGGAAATATTAGGCAGAAAGGAGACATTGGGAAAATATAGATTTAAAATTTTGAAAGTTCATAATTTAACTCCACCCTATAGGGTGTGTTCAGTCAGGCAGAAGCCTTAATGAGTCCATGCCCTTAATCACAATGGCTCCTCTCCACACCTGAGATACTTAATATGTAAATAGAGTGGGTGAGGAGGACAAAGGTCAGACCCCACCTCCTATCTGTTGCCAGGGAAACTGAGGAATAAGAGGAAGTCCTGCCCTCCACTGTGCGACCCTATCTACCCCTTCCTATAAAAGAACTGAGAAAGCATGCGGACTCTCTCTTGCTTGCTTGGATGGATGGATGGATGCGTGTAGAGAGACTTGCTCTCTCCCTTTTGAGATGGCCCCCAATCTGTATCCCCACCTTTCTTAAATTAATTAAACCTTTGCCTTTTTCTGAAAAAAAAAGAATATATATAATAAAGAGCTTTTGCCAACCAATGAATTTGACAACTTATAGAAATGAACAAATTTCTTAAAAAAAATCACAGCACTAGCTGGGTGTGGTGGTGGACACTTGTAATTCCAGTACTTGGGAGGCTGAGACAGGAGGATCGCAGGTTTGCAATCAGCCTCAGCAACTTAGTGAGGCTTTCAGTAACTTAGTGAGACCCTGTTTCCAAATAAAAAATAAAATAGGGCTACGGGTATAGCTCAGAGGTAGAAGCCCCCTGGGTTCAATCCCCAGTACCACCAAATCATCACCATCATCATCATCATCATCATCATCATCATCACAGCTCTTCAAAGTAACATAAAAGAAAATAGAAAAATCAGATTATGCCGGGTGTGGTGGTGCACGCTTGTAATACCAGTACTTTGGGAGGCGGAGACCAGAGGATCTGGGTTTGCGGTCAGCCTCAGCTCTCTCTCTCTGTCTCTCTCTCTGTCTCTCTCTCTCTCTCTCTCTCTCTCTCTCTTTCCCCCTCTCTCTACTTAGTGAGGCCCTCCGCAACTTTGTGAGACCCGGTTTCAAAATATAGTATAAAAAATAAGGCCAGGGGTGTAGTGCGGAGGTAGAACACCCCTGGGTTCAATCCCCGGTACCGCAAAAAAAAAAAAAAAAGAAAAATCAGAATATTGTTCTCTATTTGAAAATTGGTTAACAAAATTCATCTTACAAAGAAAATGCTAGATCTCAATAAATTGATAAATTAACCTTTTCAAAATTTAAGAAAGGAATAATACTAATATTAAACAAATTTTTCAGAAACTAGAGGTCAGTATACCCATAATACCAAAATCTGTCAGTCATTAAAAGGAAAGAAAAATGTGCATATTCCCAAGAACATAAATTTTATTTTATTTTTCCCTCTCTCCCCACCCCAAGACTATAAATTTTAAATTACTTTACAAAATATTAGCAAAACCAGATTATATAAAACAATACTATAACACGAGCAAATAGAAGTTATCTCAAGATTAAAAGGTTAATTCAATATCTCAATATTAATCAGTATAACTCACTATAATTAACAACTAAAACAGAAAAAACAATTTCATTATCAATTCAGAGAAAGTATTTTAACAAAATTCTTGAATAAGGCAAAAACATCTACTTTAATAATATTTAATGCTTTACTGGAGGTTCTAGACAATGCAATAAGGCAAGAGAAGAAACTATAAGCAAAAATATTAAACAGAAAAAATAAAACTCTATTTATAGAAGAAAAAAATGTCTATTTAGAAATGACTAAGTCATTGCTAGGCATGGTGACACATGCCTCTGATCCCAGTACTTGGGAGACTGAGACAGGAGGATCCCAGGCTTAAGGCCAGCCTCAGCAACTTAGTGAGACCTTGTTTCCAAATAAAAAATAAGCAGGGTTGGGGGTGTATCTCAGAGGTAGAATGCCCCTGGATTTAATCCTCAGTACCACAAAAATAAATAAGTCATTTATAAAGCAACTACTAAAACTAGTAAGAGATTTTGCAGTGTCACAGGATACAAGGTCACAAGATCAATCAACAAAATAAATTCTTTCTATGTAAAAACATAAAACAAATGAAAAATAAAATTTTATGCAGACATCCATTTATAATAGCATCAACACTCACAAATATATTTATATATAAATTTAATAAAAGTCATGTAAGACTTTTAAACTATAAGATATAATATATTATACACATTGTATATAATTATTACATTAATTATATACTATACTAAAATATATCATGCAATATATTAAATTATATAATATAGATAATATATTATATTATAAATATTATATATATATATACAGTCCTGAGATAAGGACCAAAATACACTGAGACAGAAAATATGTTTGTGAATGTTATATGATTATAATATTTGTCAATTCTTTCTATTTCAATCATAATCCCAGCAGGGCTTTATAAAATTGACAATTTGGTTCTAAAATGTATATGATAGCGCAAGAAACCTAAAGTAAAAGAAAAAAGTCTTGATAAGGCAAAACCAAGTTGAAGACTTCTACTACCTAACTTCAAAAATTACTATAAAGCTATGCTAATCAAGACAGGGTGGTATTAGCATAAAGATAGACAAATAGATCAATAAAACGTTAGAGAATCCCAAGACACATTAAATTCATTTTTTTTACAAAAGGGCCAGTACAATTTGTTAGAGAAAAGGAGGTCTTTTTTATTAGATAATGCTAGAATGAACAAATAAATATATGGAAAGAAAATAAACCTCAACATTTTCCTCATACTATACTGAAAATCAACCTGTCATGGATCAAAGACCCAAATGCAAAAGCTAAATCTACTGTGTGTCTAGTAAAGGTATAGAATAATATCTTCATGACCTGAATATAGCCACAGATTGTTTTGCCACATTATGAATAGTAATACCCATAAAACAAAAGAATAGTAATTAGACAGACTGCATAAAAACAAAAATACTGCTCATCACAAGACATTATTTAAAAAATAATTCAGGTGACCTATTCAGGTGACCCAAAGATTGAAGAAACATTTGAAAAAGATATATTTGGTAAAAGACTTGTTTCTGGCATCAATAAAGAAATCCTACAGGTCAACAATAATGCAAACTTTTAAAAACGGTCATCAAAGACTAGAAGATATGCTTCATGAGAGAAGATACACAAATGTCGATAATCACAAATGCATTCAATTTTATTAGAATAACTGATACTAAAATCATGTGAAATACAATTCCAAAAACACTAGAATGGCTAAAATTAGAAAGATTTGCAATTCCAAATGTGGGAGAGGATGTGGAGCAACTGAAGATCTCATGCATTGCAAGTGGGATGTAAAATGCTCAAACACTTTGGGAAAAGGTTTGACAGTTTCCTACAATAAACATACACCCACTATATGACCTAGCAATTCCATTCCCAGATATTTATCAAAAACAATTGAAAATATATGTCTATAGAAAAGATTTGCGTAAGAATCTTTTTTCAGCATAATAATCCCAATTTTAAACAATGATATGACTCTTTGAATGAATGAGGTAGGCTGAGACTCAAACTTTCAATCAATTCTAAATACCATCTATTAAAAACCAACTGTTGCACAGAACCAAGTATAGCCTGCCTGGATATGCACAAAACAGTTTTGAAGTTTCTATAGGTTCTAATCTCAATTTAAAGATTCATATTAAAAAGATTTTTCAAATGTATAAATGTAAGTCCTTTCAGTTTAGTTCAGATGCATTAATTCTAATTTTCCCAATTTATCTCATTGTCCAAGAATGCACAAATGAAGAAAATGTATTATTTGGGCAATAAAAATTCAGAAGAAAATAAAAATAAAAGGAAAGGGAAATGTTTAATATTTGTCCATTCTAAGTGTTCATCCTTTCTCTTACAAATTTACAAAGCTTTTCTTGTATTGCTCCTTTTGGGGAAAAAGAGATGGTTACAATACATGGAGAGGCAATTATGTTTTCCAGAATATTCTCTGGAGAGCAAGGAGCTTGCTCTTGGTTACAGAAGTGTGAATCTGTGGTTAATTTTCCAGGAGTGAGGATGACACATCAGGGCAGTAGATTATGCTGGCCTGGCAGTCCCAGTTTAAGTAATTCACTGCGTGTCATTTCCATTCAAAAGAGTGACAGTGTTTCCTCTCTCTCAGCCAAAAGCCTCCTCAGGAGGGAGCTACTTCTGACCTGTCAAAGCTTTCCCAGCTTCAGGCACTCCCCGGGGAATTGTCTAATGAACTCATTGTGACAACTGATATTTAATGGTGACACAGTCATCGATTCAGAGCTGAGTTACAAGTCAGATAGTTGTTGGGTGGAGGTAAAGCAAACATACCTCTGTCATTCAACATAATCTCAAATTTGGGTAACCAACTCTTCATTCCTGCATAAGTGACAGTTTTTCATCATTAATTCCAGGCAGGAGATGGAAGGGCAATTTGAGATCGAACCAGTTAATAATTCTCTCAGAGGTGCCGGTTATCTCTTTCCCAGCAAGAGGAGGATTAACATTTATTGAAGGCCGAGCCCCACTGCTAAGTGCTTAACATAAATGGCCTCATCAATTTCCCTCTTTACCAATAAAGAAACTAATACTCAAGAACTTTAAAGTTGTCCAAGGTCACATAGCTAATAGATATTGGAGGCCAAGAATAAAAGCTAAGGCTATTTGATGTCCAAACTTTCTAACACTGGCTATTGCCCTTTCCTTTCTTTAAATTACATGGGGGAAAAATCATGAATGAGCCCACTAATAGAGCAAAGACTTACACACACACACACACACACACACACACACACGGAGAAAAAGTTTGTCACTGAGTCAGTTTAGAATTTTTACTGTCTTTTTCTTTTTGTAAGTTCAGAAGAGTCTAATCTTTGCTAACTGCAAAAATGACAGCGGAAAGCATGCATATTCAAAGACTAAGGTTCACCTCTGCAAAATAGAAATGCTGCAGTAAAAGCATACATGTGTGAATAGTTCCAAGTTAACGGCAGAAAACATTATGCTATAAAAACTAAAAGAAAAGGACAACCTCTGAAAACCTGTTAATGTTGTGTAAGCATGAATTGCAAGAGCCATTAAATTCATATACCACTCTGATATCAACCATCAAGAAAATGAGCAAATCACAAGAAAACAATATTCTCAAGACAATCTAGCAATATTCACTATTGACTTTCTGACAAAACAGCAGAAAAAATATAGCTGGTTCTTCGAACACTGGACAAAAAGTGAAAAATTCAGTGAGTCAATGAATTTTTCAGTCTACATGATTCTCAATACTAGGTTTACTAAACTGATATATCAGCTAAACAAAACTAAAGACAAAAAAGGAAAAAAAAGACTTTTCTTTGTGACTGTACTTGTATAAAGGCATGCTAGAAAGAATTGGACAATAAGAAGCTAAATTTTATAAAAACTATATTTATAATAAATAAATGTGAGGACAGGGGCCTTAGGAAAACACTTTGTTTTCTAAATTTCAGGAATTTTTCAAAGGCTTAGTGATCAAAGACATGGGGTTTATTTTCACCAATTCATGGTGCCAAACTTCAGCCTCAAGAGTTTCTAATCCCACAGTTTCAATTAGGAATTGTTTGCAACGTTTAACCTTCAAGCGGCTTGTGTAACCATAAAGATACCAGGGCATGTTAGATATCAATTTTTTTGTGTGTGTGGTATTACTTTTCTTTAAATTTTGAAACAGGGTCTCACTAAGTTGCAGAGGGCCTTGCTAAGTTGCTGAGGCTGGCCACAAACCTGCGACTCTTTGATCTCAGCCTCCCAAGTACTGGGATTACAAGCGTGCACCACCATGCCCAGGTGAATATTAAATATTAGACACATATGATCTGTCAGAGCAAAACTGAACCATATGAAGTTCAGCATGCAAGAGAGACTTTATTTAAGGCTATTGTGATAGAGGAGAAAGAACAGAACAAACCTCTGAACTCAACTCCGTTGATTTGTAACCACCAGGGTGAGAGAAAGAACACAAGCCTTCTGAGACTGCTAATTGGCTTTACCCAAAGGAAGAGTAAATTTGATTGTACATTCATGACAGCAGGTAGTTTTACCACGTGGAGCAAGGCACCCGCTGAAGTTAGGCTCCTAACCTCCTGCAGAACCTTGGAGGTAGATAAAACTGGCAAGAGGCTCTTAACAAGATTTACATACACTCACAGGGCACAGAAAGAATTTGCAATTACAAGTTTTCCAAAGTAAATGCTCTAAGAAAAAGAAGGTCAGGGCCTAGAGCCAGAATGAAGGCTGTCTGAAGTTTAGTAGGCTGAGGGGCATGTTTAGGCTGTTCTGCTAAATCCTGGAGCTGGAGATCCAGCATAGAATGTAAGGACCCAAGGAGACAAAGTAATCATTGGCCTTTGATCAGGGGATCTCCTTAGTAAAGCCAAGTATTCTCCAAGAAAAGGCTCTAAAGCCTCTAAGAAGGTAATGGTGATATATTGTAGGTGACTATGACTCAGACTTTCTGGATCATAGTGTTACTTTAGGGTTGGGCCAATGGCCTAAAAATGCATTTTGAAGAAGTGGCCAGTGAGCAATGGCATGTATGTCCCTTGGTTCTACCTGTAGCATTATTTTCTATTGCTTACCCACAATTCCGCAAACCTGCTCCTCCATTCAGCTTTATTACCACTTTGACATTTGCATTCTTGTATTTTAATCCCTAAGTATGAAATATGACTAATTACAGAGTGCTTTCTATCATTTGTCCTCCTCTCCCCCTACAATAAACCATATGACTTTGTGAACATTTACCAAGGTTTGGCCATAATATCAACATTATAATCAGTGTAAATGATCTTTATAGAAATACAATATCGGGAATTGGTTTTCTGAGTTGATGGACAAATAAGGTTGATGAACAGAAGGATACGCTAATGAAAATATAAAGCAATTGGGCTGGCACCTGGCAGCAGCATTATGTTTATATCAAAATAGCTATGTCCATTTGTCCCAGAAATTAAAACACCAATACAGAATTGGTTCGCTTATTGTTATTTTCTCAGTATTAAAAGCAACTGAGGGAAAGAAAGCTTTCAGCAATCCATAAACATTCTAGTTGATCCTCCAAATGCTATTACATGGAATGGTGATATAATTGGAATAACATGAGCCGGGCATGGTGGCACATGCCTGTAATCCCAGTACTTGGGAGACTGAGACAAGAATAACACTAAGAAATCAGCATATTCTCAATACTTTAATCATTTTGTTTTGGTTAAGTTACATAAGATAGCAAACACATAACTTCATCATCCTCTTTCTCACCATTTGTTTTCACATTACCATTATTTTTTATCTAATACCAAAGACCATAACTTCATTTCACTTATGAGGCAAATGCCAGTATTTTTCTTCCTTCTGATTCCATGTTTTTTGACTGCTTGGTCACTCCTTCCTTAAAATCTACCGGCATACTCGGGATTCTCTTTAATTTCTTTACTTGTTCATTACCTACCCATAAAATGCTATCCTGTTTATATTCTTATGACAACTGAACCTTTTAAAATGTATACCACACTTTGTCTCTGTACACTGTTTAATCCACTGCTTTAGAAGTTTGTCCTCATTCTTCTACCAAACTGCCCTTTTAGAGATCACCAGTGACTTCCTGGTCTTAAAATGCAATGACCTTTTCTCAGACCTTATCTTTTTGAGCTCTCTATAGCATTTGGCACAGCTGATCAGCCACCTCTTCCTTATAAAAACTTCTACTAGAACAAAGTTTCTCTTATTTGAAATACTATCACCTTGCAGTATTTAATCATACTTTTAAAAGAAAAATTACAAAATCACATTACTAACATGTCTGTCTGTTGGTACTTGGTCCAGTACTGTTGTAATGCCATGCTGTTGAGATAGCATGGTTCTGTGGCTAGGACATGACCTTGTAATTAGAACCAGTTTCTCATCCTAATATCCAGTTTTACCTTAGATTCTCCGTTATTTACTTTCTTTATGTGTAAAATGAGGATGGCTGTGACCACACCATAAGATTATACTTGAGATCACAATAAAGCCCTTCACTAAATTCTGTCATATACAGCATATAGTAGGCATAGTTATTTCCACCCCCAAATCATTAGCTACAAACTCGACAACTTAGTAGATCATAAACTTTGTCTTCTGAGACAAAACAGAGGTGAAATAAAAGTGGGTGTTGCAGCTGTTTGCATTCTGACTGCTACTCACTTTCACCTCCACTTTCTTGCCTCTCCACCACCCACACTCTCTCCTACTGATTGTATTCCATTTCATTTCCACTCTTCTTGGTGAGCTCATTTACTCCTTATATTAGGCGATAGCCCAGGATCAGTCCGCAGTTATTTTCTTATCAGTCTCTCCACAGGGGTGTAAAACTTCGCATAGTCCAGGTACAACCTTTGTACCCTATCCTAAACCTCAATTTTACATCACCAACTGCTTGCAGTAAAGCTTTGTAAAAAAAAAAAAATCACATTCATCATTAACCAGATCCACCTTAAAAACTTGCCTATTTTTATTCTGCTACCAGGCAAGATGCTCTATAGAAATTTCAAACACAGCATTTATAAATCTATCACTTTCTCTTTCCAAAGCTTGAATATCTTTACATATTCCCTCACTGAGTGGTGAACCCACCATCTGCCCAACTTCTAAAACCAAAACCATGTCGTTTTCCACTGTCCTACCTCTGCTCGACTCATCTAAGTTACTTCCTTAATATCAGTATAATCGGTCCCTAAACTTTAATTCAAGTGTTCATCATATCACACCTGAAATGCTAAATAAACAAAAACATAACAAAAAACTTCCTAAAAAATATCATCTTATCTGATACCTATTCTCCCAACCTCAAATTTCTCTTGCCCGTTATCCATTCACAATGCACTCGCTTTGTGCCAGCAAATTTACATGTGCATACTTCACATCATTCTTCAGCAAAAAGCTCATAATTATGTCTCCATCACCTCACAGATGGAGCAAGACATTGAGCTTGTGCTCAAGAACATCCTCCATGAGCGGTCTTTCTTCCTCCAAAATAAACTTCAGACAACCAGACTTCATTGCCAGTCTTCTCCAGCCTCACACCTTCCAGCAGCATCAGAGACCCTGCAAACCTTTCATAACTCTGTGCCTTCGCACATGCCACTCATCTGCTCAGAATGTGCTTCCTCGGTGGTGTGTCCAGAGAAACCTTATTAATCCTTCAATGTCTTATTAGTAAACATGGCTCCCACTTTGGGCTCAGTATTGTGTATTCACTAACCCATTAGATTCTCTTCACCTATTCAAATAGACAGTATTCCTTTTGTAGATATGGAAACTGGCACAGGGACTAGATAACTCACTAAATTTGGTGGACCTGTGATTTGAATAAAGGTCTAATTGATTGCAAGCTATACTAAGCTATGCTGACTCCACAGTACTTATTTATCACCTCCTCCGTGAAGCCTGTCCTTTCCTCCTCCTACCCACTATGCTCTGGTCCTAACCATTTATGATTTCCTCTTCCAGGGATTCCATGTCTTGTCTATACTCTCATTTTCTGTATAATAATAATATAATAACTACAAATACATATCTGTTTGGCACTGTTCAAACACTTTCATAGTATAATTCATTTAATCTTTGAAGTAATCTATGAGAGTTACTTATCCTCATTTTACTAATGAGGAAATGGAGGAAAGAAAAGTAATTTGACCTAGGAAACACATAATTATAATTCCATGGGAACTTTGAGAAGAAAGCTGTCTTTTCCATCGTTTTATTACCAGGATCTAGAAAGCACATGTCTCCTAGACAGAACTGCATTAATATTTACTAAATTGGCTATCCTTGCTCCTCCTTGTCCATTAACACTTCCATGACATTTAGTTAGTTCTCAACTATAAATTTGCCTATGGCATTTCTTCTTAATTTTCTCTACTGTCACCCTTGTCCATGTTCTCATCTCAGTAGAATCTTGGCCACTACAATCAGCAATGGGATAGGATTACTTTCTTCTTGATACCTGATTTTACATACCTACTCCTTTGTCAAAAAACCATTATGTTTTCCTATTTACCAAAGAATAAACTTGAAATGCTAGAGCTTTCCCTTGTCTAATAAAATCCCAAACTACCTCTATAAGCTTTTAACATTATAAAAAAGAATCCATGTATTAAACACTTTCTCCATAGTTAATATGTACTCTATAGAATTATCTAATATAACACATAAAAACTCTCCATTTTATCATAAGGAAGTACAAAATCAAAGGAGTCTTTTGTATCAGCCAAAATAGTTCTTCATCCCCCAATTTTTCATATGTATTTCTGGGTTGGAATGTCCTCTGATGACTGGTGACTTTTAAAGATCATTTTCAAATTTCTTTCCTTTTTAGGACCCATTCTTCAATTTTCTACAATCAAAAGATCAATGTATTATTAAAATTCTTTTGATATTAATTATTCATCACTTCCCATTACCAGAGGAAATGTCTTTCATTGTTATTTTGCTTGTTGTATTTATTTCTTACTTCTATAACTCGGAGTTAAGCCTCCTTACTGCAGGAATCAGGTATTGGCATTATTTTAGCCACAGAAGTTTTCATAATGCCTTGTAAACATTGTCTGTTTATAACGACAAAACATCACAGATAGAGAGGGGTTCTGAGTTTTTATTCTCCCATAATGATAATGTTCACTGGAAATGTGATTTTAAATATTCATATCAGGAGAAAAACAGTAAATGTAATTAATTCAGAATTCTCTTAGGAGAGAAAAAATAAATGTTTGACAAAGAACAAGGTTTAGTGGAGATACGTTGCCTACATAGATAACATTTATGTTTTGTTTTTAATCTTGCCCTGTGGTAATCCCACAGATACTTCTGGTGAGTTTTTCTCTGCAATATGTAGACAGTTTTTGAGATATCAATTGGTATTTAAATTCTCAGTGAATATAGCCTGATACATAAACATGTTCATTATATTAAGCTTTGCATTTTCCGTGAAAAATAATTTCCTTCCTATGCCCTTTCTTAGTCCATCATTTCTAGGGAGAGCTGGAGGGGTAGATCCTCTAATTCAACTTTAGTAATTTCCATAATCTAAAATAATCTTAAGATTTAAATGGATCAGGAGATATATCATTGAAACTACTAAAACCTTATGTAGCCGAGTAATATCAAGTGGCAGTGGCTTTATAACAGAGGATGAAGACAGGATGAGAATAACCTTTCTTTTTTTCTTAATCTTATAATCAAGAAAAATGGATCTGTTACCATGAAAAACAAAATTTCTAGCATGATAATCTAAATAAAGAAATCTTCCTCTAGAAACCTAAACATCTCTAAGAATTTTATCAAAAAAATATTGCTATAAAGTAGCATTTGCTTTCAATTAAAAAAACTTGATCCATGAGATTCAATGAAGTTAAACAATTTGGTGCTCTAAATAATATTATAAAGGCAATTCACACCTTATTTATTTATTTATTTATTATAATCTTATTGGTGCATCATAATTATACAACATAGTGAGATTCAAAGTGACACACACACACACACACACACACATATATATGTACACTTCCCACATCACTTAGTGCGCTTCCCTCTGAATCCCAGTCTGCTCCACCCTTTCTCCCTCCCTTACATGTTAGTGAGATAGGTGGTGATACCTTCATATAAGAAGGTAACATTATTTGATCTGTTTCTTTCTTTTTTTTTTTTTTTTCGGTTCCGGGGATTGAACGCAGGGGCATTCTACCTCCGTGCTACACCCCCTGCCCTATTTTTTATGCTTTATTTTGAAACCGGGTCTCACGAAGTTGCGGAGGGCCACACTAGGTAGAGAGAGAGAGAGAGACAAAGACAGAGAGAGAGAGAGAGAGAGAGAGCGAGAGCTGAGGCTGGCCACGAACCCGGATCCTTCGGTCTCCGCCTCCCAAAGTACTGGGATTACAAGCATGCGCCACCACGCCCAGCTGATCTGTTTCTTTCTTCAAGCCTCATTTTATTCCCCTCCTCTTCTTTTCCTTCCTGTCAGCCCCTTCCACTTTTCTACTGATCTCTCTCCTCATTTATTTGAAGTCTCTTTTCTTTCCTATTTTCTCTCTAGCTTCCATATATGAGAGAAAACACATTACCCTTGAGTTTCTGAGACTGGATGATTTCACTTAGCATAATCCTCTCAAGTTCTATCCATTTTTCTACAAACATAATTTTGTTCTTCTTTATGGCTGAATAAAACTCCATTACATATATATCACATTTTCTTTATCCATTCATTTGTAATGGACACATGGGTTGATTCCATAATCTGGCTATTGTGAACTATGCTGCTATAAACATTGATATGTATTTTTTAAAGCAAGACTTTCCTTACGATTGTAAGAAAATTTGTGCTGCTAAGGTGGCACTTGAATTTTTTTTTTTTTGTGGTGGTGGTGGTGGTGGTAGTTGGAGTATTTTGCACACAAATACCCAAGGTGTCATTGGTTTTGTTATTTCAACTAATGTGCATCCAGACTCTATAATGTAGATATGCAAAAACAAATAACTCTTGAGGGCTTTTTTCTTGTTATTTTGGGGGGTTGGGGTTGTCTTTAATCTAAAGTACATGAAATATGTGACACTGATTAGATTTGGGGGTAAGAGGAAAGCATATTTATTAGATGATATATGGCATATGGAAATGTGCTCTTCATTTGAAAAATTTATTGAAGCTTGTCAGTAGCTTGCTCTGTTGTTTATAGCCAACCTAACCTATTGGGAAAGGGGTTTAATGGCCAGACTGAGCAGATAAAGAATACACAAAAGTTCAGCATGAGTGGAGCTTAGAGTTATAATTCAGTTCCAGCACACCACAATGTCTGTATGACATTGGGACTGAAAAATTTATTCTCCATAGTAGACTGGAAAAAAATCATCTTCATCAATTTCTTAAGCATTTTGAAATGCCACCAACTTGTTCATCTATATTTTTTTCCTTCTTTCTTTAGATACTGCTCCCACAAGAGCTGACCACTGGGTATCTTAGCAAATGGTCCAATCTCTTTATTTATATTAAATGTCCAATCCAGGTTTTAAATGGTAAGTCAGTCAATTGTTTTTCCTGTTTGTTCATTTAATATAATTAATAAGTTTAATAGTGATTTTTTATGTTAGTTCTTAGCCCAAGTATTATTTTCCTAGCTCATATGAATGAAAAGAATACACACACACACACACACACACACACACACACACACATGCACCCTTGTCCATGTTCTCATCTCAATAGTCTTGACCACTGCAATTAATAGCAAGGTAAAATGACTTTCTTCTTGATACCTAATTTTATATACCTACTCCTTAATCAAAAAACCATTATGTTTTCTTATTTACATATGTATATATATGTGTGTGTGTGTGTGTGGGGGGGGGATTGTTGATACTAATTAAATTTGAAATTAGCCTTCAATTTTGACTTTTAAAACTGGAAACAATGTACCAAAAACAAATAGTGGTATCTTAGAATAACATATGAAATATTTCAAAATCATTTTATAAAAAACAGTTGTATTTCTTTAAATCTTCTCTGCAATTTAGAGCATCAATAGTCCATTTTTTTTTTTTTTTTTT
>PVJS01033192.1:0-22322 GCA_004027185.1 Glis glis | reverse complement strand
TGTGTGTGGTGTTTTCTTTACTCACATTTTCCTAAAGCTTATATTAAACAGCAGCTGATTCTAAAGATTGTATTATTTTCTCAGTTCTGTCACTCTCACTTTTCTATGGCCATAGGACATACTTTTGAATGTCAGATGTACTTCTTTCTGAGCTTCTTTGATGAGAAAGATAAAATCCTCAAATGTGAACCCACTCTTGCATAGTAGTTCCCAAGTGTAACTCATTTTTAAGAGATGATTTCTTAAGTTCATGCCTGTCCCCTGTACTTCAGGATGCACTGAAAAGACTCTCCCTCAGAATATTTTCTTCTGCTTGCAAGTTCATTAAAATAACCCTTTACTATTGCATACTAATTGGGGAGGTTTTATATGTCTTGAGTTTGATTACTCAATGTCTTAGATTGTTAACACTTTTTTGTTGTTGTTTGTTTTGTTTTGGGTACTGGGAATTGAACCCAAGGGCATCCTACTTCCATGCTGCACTCCCAGCCCTATTTTATTGTTATTATTCTTTCTTATTTCGAAATGGAGTCTCACTAAGTTGCTGAGGATCTCGCTAAATTGCCTCAAACCTGCAATCCTCCCATCTCAGCCTCCCAAGTACCAGGATTACAGGTGTATGCCACCACACCGGGCTTATTAACATATCTTTAGAAAGTCTACCACAGTACTTTTAATGCTATCATAAAGATTAACAAATTCATCTTAGGGAGAAAGGCTGTTACTGGAACATGGTTCACTTTGGTATATGTAGCAGTGGAAGATGTGAATTTCTGAACAACTCCATGGCAGGAGTTACGGAATTACCCTTCTGTGAATTTGTCCTTATGACAAAAAGAGGATTTATTCAGTCACCTCATCTGCAAAATGGGTTAACAACAATATCTATCTCATCGACGAGTGTGAGGATGAAATGAGTTAATAATATAAAGATTCAAGAAGCGATAAGTCAGCCCATGACAGTTTTCTCTGCTCTCTGAATCCTGGAACCGCATTGAAGTTTGAATATGGCATAGGTTGAGAGAACATTTAGATTGGGTCAGAAAAAGAAGTTGCTGACACCTTACCTCCAGGGAGTCATCAGCATTCACCATCCAACAGTCTGTCCAGGTTGCCACAATCAAAAACCCAGTGGAGAAAAAGGCAAAGAAGAAGGCGAGGTGCTGAAGAAGTCCCTTCATGGTACCAGCAGCCGGTCCGAAGAGACGATGGGCAGGTGCCAGCCCGGGGCCCCTCAGGTCACAGGAATGCTACTGGCCTCCTGTTCCTGGAACCTGTAGATGAGAGAATACAGGCCTTTGACTTCTCCTCACACCCGCTGCAGGTGCCTTATGATGCAGTAAAAACAGTACGAACAGGCTGTAACCCACAGAGGGTCCTGGAGGTCATGCTCCAAAGCACCCAGCTTCCAATCAGAAGCCAGGTCAAAGGACTGAGGTCACTTTGGGTGGGGGAGAGAAGGACCCCTGGTGACATTTTCTGCCCAGACTGCAGGCTGATGCTAAATGATGGTCACCAGAGGCTGAGCCAGCGCCAAGATGGAGGGCAGGAAGAAGGGTCCCCCCCTGGCCGGAGCCTCTAAACTGCTCCTTCTCAGCCCTCCAGGGAAGGCAAGCTATGCTCCGCCCCTCAGAAGAAGGCTGTACGGTTGACCGAGTGCTGTTTTATTGTTAGGACTATTTTAATATTCACTGACTACCTCAGACAGACAGGCCAAGGGTGAAATTATGCTAAACAGGTGCTTGCTCAAGGGAGTTTGCATTCCAAAGAGTTGCAGGAAACCCCCATGAAGGATTCTAGCACTGGGCAGCTGGCAGAACCAAGGGTCCTAACCTTTCAGGACCAGAGACTGGGAAAAATGCACATAGAAAATATTTCAAAGTTTAAGCCGGGCGTGGTGGCTCATGCTTGTAATCCCAGTACTTGGGAGGCTGAGACCGGAGGATCCGGGTTCGTGGCCAGCCTCAGCTAGTGAGGCCCTCTGCAACTTCGTGAGACCCTGTTTCAAAATAAAGAATAAAAAATAGGACTGGGGGGTGGAGCTCAGAGGTAGAATGCCCCTGGGTTCAATCCCCAGTACCACCAAAAAAAAACAGCAAATGGAAAATATTTCAAAGTTTAATTGATACTTAATATTTATACATGTGTATGGGGTACATACAGTGTAGGTTGTCAGTTAAAGAAAAACACAAACATGTACAAGAAATATATAGAGAGGAAAGCAAAACAAAAACTAATTTTTTTCAACAATACCATCTACAACAAATACAAAATGCAAAATTGTTTTACAGTGCTCCCTTAATACAAAGATACTCTTCAGTGTGTGTGTGTGTGTGTGTGTGTGTGCGCGCGCGTGCGCACGTATGTGCGCATGCATTTCAGTGGTTTACTGACTTAATTTTCAAATATATTAATGAAACTATTCCAAATGATTTACAGACATGACGTCATTTAATCTTCTTAAGCATCTTAAGAAGAAACTACAGCCAGCTCCAAGGCTCTCAGCCTGTAAACTTCAGAGAAAGACTATACTCAAAGCTGTCTGGATTAAAATTCTCACTTATAAATTATTAGTCATTATGGAAAACAGTATGGAGGTTCCTCAAAGGACTAAAAATAGCACTACATATTCCAGCAAGTTCAGCACTAGAGACACATCCAAAGGAAATGAAGTCAGTATGTGGAAGAGACGTCTGTACTCCCTTGTTTATTGCACCTCTATTCACAGTAGCCAAGAGATGGGAACAATGCAAATGTTCATCAACTGATGTATGGATAAAGAAAATGTGGTATGTATAAACAATGGACTAGTATTCAGCCATAAAAAATAACGAGATCCTGTCATCTGTAGCAACATAAATGAAAATGGAAGACATTATATAAATGACATAAGCCAAATACAGAAAGACAGTATCCCATGATTTCACTGCATGTAATTTAGTGGACTCTAAATAAAGTTGATCTCAAAGAAGTATAAAGTAGAATAGTCATTACTGAGGGTTGGAAAATGTAACAAGGAGGGTTAAGGAGAGTTTGGATAATGAGTACAAAGATACAGATAGTAGGAATATGTTCCATCCTATTGCACAATAGGGTGAATACAGATAAAATAATAAATTTAGATTTCAAAGAAGCTAGTAGAGAGGATTTTGAATATTCTTATCACAAGGAAATGACAAATGTTTGATATGATGAATATGATATGCCTTTTAAAATGACCAGTGCTTTTCCCATTTGTGAGTTAATACGTAGTGCCCCTGTGCTATGTGTGTATGTGTTGGTTTTTACTAATTCAAATTTTTCATCAAATATATTTCACTTTTCTGTAATTCAAGTTTCTCCTCACTTTTGTACCTTTTTGAACTTAATATCTTTTAAATAATACTTTCATTGGTGCATTGTAATTTATCCATCACAGTGAGGTTCAAAGTGATACAAACACACATGCCCACAGCGCTGGGTGCTTCCCTCCGGACCCCCACTCTCCTCCCCCTCTGAAGTTATGTGTAGCTATGATAAAGTTTACGTGTTGAATAAATATTTTCTTTTCCATCATGAATGAGTTCACTATAAATATTTTTAAATCAGATATTTTGCGAAGCTGGGAATCCCAGAAGGTAAAAGTAACAACAGAATTATGAAAAGCTACTTAAAGCAGGCACAAGATGGGCTCTCTCTCGTGTGTGTGTGGTGTGTGTGTGTGTGTGTGTGTGTGTGTGTGTGTGTGTGTGTTTTACCAGGGATTGAACTCAGAGGCATTCGACCTCCCAGCTATACCCCCAGTCTTTTTATTTTTTTGTTTTGAAACAGGGTCTTGCTAGGTTTCTGAGGCTGGTCTTAAACTTGCGATCCTCCTGTCTCAGCCTCCCAAGTACTGGGATGACAGGTGTGCGCCACCATGCCCAGCTTCTCTTGTTCTCTTTCACTCTCTTCCTCACTCATTCTTTCTTCTACATTTGAACTGTACCTCCAGACTTACTTTTTGAAGGGTCAGAGAATAAATTCTGATGTATATAAGTACTAAAAAAATCAGGCTCTTTCTTTTTCTTTTTCAAATATTTCAGACAAATCATCTGTTTAAAATTTGTTCTTGTATTAAGAAATTTTCAAAATAAGGCATCATCATATATAGTATTTTTAATTAAAAGCAAATCACTTGTCTAAATAATACAGTTTACAAAAAACATGTTTTATATTTTATAGTTCTCATTAAAAGAGAATATGACAAAATTTTTAAAGAGTGTTTTAATAATAATAATAGCTAAGTGGCAAATATTAGCATGACCAAGAATTCCCTGTATTATCATTTTTTCTTTTCCCTGTGGACCAATGTTTGAAAATGTGTCTAATGAAAAGAATAAAACCTGTTTGTACTAGGAAAAAAGGTTGTTTCTGTTTGTTTCTAGTTTTGGGTGTTTTGCTTTGGGAACTGAGGATTGAACTCAGGGACATTCTACCTCTGAGCTACATCCCCAACCTCTTTTATTTTTTAAATTTTTAAACAGGGTCTCACTAAGTTGCTGAGGGTCTCACTAAATTGCTGAGACTGGCCTGGAACCTGTGATTCTCCTCTGTCAGCCTCCCAAGTACAGGGATTAGAGGTGTATGCCACTGTGCCCAGCTTAAGAAAAGGTTTGATATTGTAGAGACAACTAGATTTTACCTACATTTGAGTTTTTTATCTTAATGGGTATAAATATTCTACAGCAACTAGTGATTTAAAAATACTTAAAAGATCACCGGGCGTGGTGGCACACGCTTGTAATCCCAGTACTTTGGGAGGCGGAGACCGGAGGATCCGGGTTCACGGCCAGCCTCAGCTCTCTCTTTCTCTCTCTCTCCCTGTCTCTCTCTCTCTCTCTCTCTCCTTAGTGAGGCCCTCCGCAACTTCGTGAGACCCGGTTTCAAAAATAAAGTATAAAAAATAGGGCCGGGGGCGTAGTGCGGAGGTAGAACACCCCTGCGTTCAATCCCCGGTACCGCAAAAAAAAAAAATACTTAAAAGATCACACATATCACCATTTTATCATCAGATAGGCTTGTTCATATTCATACTAAGACAACATTTTGAATGATAATAGTAAAAATATATTTCATATGGCTCTTAATGCAAGAAAGAATGAGAGGAACAGGAAGAAAGAGAAGAAAGGGCACACACACACACACACATACACACACACAGAGTTACTGAGATGGTTATTGTAGTAACAGCTTACAAAGTGATTGCTTTTCTTCCATTTAATAATGATTTGGCCATAGTGCTTAAAGTAAAAGCCTAAAAGGCTAAAATCAGTATAAATTTAAAAATCCTTCAAGAATATATTAAATTAATAAACTATCATGACTAAACTTTGCAATTTATAATTTTAATTCATTTTATTCACATTTATGCAATTTAAGCTTAAATGTGAAATCTAGATATAAAACCATTCGTAGAACATAGGCTAGTCACTGTGGCAGCGAGGACATATGTGTCAGCAGCGGCATCACTTACCTGTGAGCTGCGCCCCACATGCCACTTTTTGTTTGTTTCGTCCCAAGGGATCAAACTCAGGGCCTCCTGCAGGCTGGGCGAGCACTCGACCACTAAGCGACATCCCTAGTTCTACAGAGGCCTTTTATTTTATTTCTCTTATTTTACCAAACAATTGAAAAAACAATTCTTATTGTTTAAGTGCTCATTCAAAGAATGTGATTACCTACTGCGTAAGGCATCTGCAACACACACATGGTATTTGGTGAGTCACAAGTAACTCTTTCCTTGTGCCTTAAAGTGTAAAATGTTTATGCTCTATTGACCTGATGGAGCAACCCAATTCCAAGAAAACCATGCAGAAAAGTCCTGGATTTCGCCGCTAGCTTCCTGCGCAGGGCCCTCTCACTGTACTGCTCCTGCCAACTGTGCACCCTGGGGCAGTGGTTCCTAAGCTCCAGTGCACACTGGAATCTCTGAGGCCGCTTGTTCTAAGTACAGACCAGGAGCTCCAGCCCCAGAGAACAGATTCAGCAAACTGGGAGTGGAGGCCAGGAGTTCATACTTTATATATGTTTGGCACAAACTTCTTTTTCTGAGACAGATGATCCTGCTTGAGAGACTAGAAACAGAAGTGAGAAACCAGCAGAATAACCAGCATACTACTTTCTAGTCGAAGACTACAGACCACAAATAGAGCTGCAGGCAGGGATAGCAGAGTTGCAATTGGGTACTGATCTTTCCCTAACTAGTACCGAACCAACATCAGAACCTAGTGGAGAAGAGGAAGGGAGGAAAAGAAACTCAGCATTCCCACATGCAAATGCACATCAATAAGCATGTATTCCTGGAAATCAGAGATTCTTCCATAAGAAAGATCTAGACTGTAACTTACATATTTTAGTCTTCATATTTACTGGACATTGTATGTGGTTGGAGGAGGGGGATTTTTCCAATAACTATAGAACTCTTCCTACTATTTTTAGAGAGTAATATAAGATGGTGTTGCTTAAATGTTAATTTCTGTGGGTGAAGCTATAATAGTAGATGTCAGGCTGACAGAACAGCAAAGGCTTCATGGGCGGGACACAAGTGTATTTCTAAGGAAGAGACAATGTGTGGGGAGCTGTGAGGACGGAGGGTGTGGATGCTGAATAAAATCATCTTTCCATCTAGACACATCTCCGCCACACCCTGCCATGTTCTAGACTAATACTTAGCTTTATCAATTCAATCATAGTTTAGTTTCATTTCATCAGCACACATTTCTAGAAAACTCCTGGGACTCTCATAGCATGCTAGGTCCTGGGAACACAGAGAAAATAAAAGGTGGAGCCATTTTCCACTTCTGGAAATGGACTGCTCTGCGCTTTTCTCTGGAACATAACCTTTTATCATGACCATCTCTTAAACTGTACCCCCATTTCCTTAAATAAACCTCTTATATTCCCCTAAAAAAAAAAGGTAAAAGTAGAGGTGGAAGGCCTGATCCCAGTCCTCAAGTTTACTCTGCAGTGAGTGGACCAAAGTTCCGCACTGAGAGGAATGACAGGCCCCATCCGGTGACTCTGTAAACATGAAGTACAATTAACACTAAGCGTGTGGCTCAAGAAGGTTTAGAAAATATTTTCAAATGCATAACCTCCACTAAGCTCCCTGAAGACAGACATATTTGTTTTGCTCATCAGTGCATCCCACATGCTTAAAATTCTGCCTGGCACATAGAGGCCTCCCTGGTCTGTATTTATAACAAGTGACCTTAGAGATTTCAGTGTGCCCTCAAGCTTAGGAACCACTGCTGGGAGGGAGTGGCACCAGAACTTAAAGCTTTAAATGCCCAGCACATGGTAGGCTCTCAAAAGATAGATATTGCCGGGTGTGGTGGCACACGCTTGTAATCCCAGTACTTTGGGAGGCGGAGACCGGAGGATCTGGGTTCGTGGCCAGCCTCAGCTCTCTCTCTCTCTCTCTCTCTCTCTCTCTCTCTCTACTTAGTGAGGCCCTCCACAACTTCGTGAGACCGGGTTTCAAAATAAAGGATAAAAAATAGGGCCAGGGGTGTAGCGCAGAGGTAGACTGCACCTGGGTTCAATCCCTGGTGCAGCAAAAAAAAAAAAAAAGATAGATATTTCCAGGCGTGGGGGCACATGCCTGTAATCCCAGTACTTGGGAGGCTGAGACAGGAGGATTGCAGGTTCAAGATCAGCCTCAGCAACTTAGTGAGACTCTCAGCAATGTAATGAGACCTTGTTTGAAAACAAACAACTTAAAAAAGGGCTCAGAGTGTAACTCAGGTAGAATGCCCCTGGTTTCAATCCCCAGTACCAAAAAATTAAATATAAATATGTATATGTATATGTATGTGTATGTGTATGTGTATGTGTATGTGTATATGTATGTGTATGTGTATGTGTATGTGTATGTGTATATGTATATATAGCTTTAGAGCCACCTGGTGATCAGGTGAATGACGCCCTCAGCTTACCACCCTGACTGTTAGTCTATGAAAGAAGTCATTGTAGATCTGAAAATACTGCAATTGTCCATTTGGTCTGCAGGTGGAAGCAGCCCTGCATTTTCAGATCAGCAAAACAACAACGTGTTAAATCTGCTGTTCCTCTTAGTCTCACAAAATGGTCCTTCTATTTTCATTAAAATAATGCAAGTCCTAGCCGGGCATGGTGGCGCACGCTTGTAATCCCAGTACTTGGGAGGCTGAGACCGGAGGATTGCAGGTTCGCGGCCAGCCTCAGCTACTTAGTGAGGTCCTCCACAACTTAGTGAGACCCTGTTTCAAAATAAAGAATAAAAAAATAGGGCTGGGGGTGTAGCTCGGAGGTAGAATGCCCCCGGGTTCAACCCCCAGTACCACAAAAAAACAAAAAATAATGCAAGTCCTGAGAAGGAGTAAACTAATTTATATCAATCACATCTTATGAATAATCTCTCTTCTTTTTATTTTTTAATTATTATTGCTATCATTATTGTCTCCCCCCCCCCCACACACACACACTTTGGTACAGGGGATTGAGCCCAGAACATTGTACCACTGAGCTACACCTCTGGCCCTTTTGATTTTTTAATTTTGAAACAGGGTCTCACTGAGTTGCCAAGGGTCTTGCTAGGTTGCTGAGGCTGTCCTTGAACCTTGTGATCCTTCTGTTTCAGACCCCCAAGTACTTGGATTACAGGTGTATACCATCACGCCCGTCTTCTCTCTACTTTTAAATGCCCAGTGCTGATTGGGAAAACCTGCAGGGTAAAATCAGCTGCTGTTGTCAAGTCTAGGCTGTAACTAATGGCAAAATAAATCATTGGTTAAAAGTTTGGGTCTCAGAGTCAGACAGATCTGAGTTCAGGCTAAGCTCATTAATACATGTCAGATCTTGAGTAAGCTACTTAATATTTCCGAGGCTGCTTCTTTGTCGATAAAATGAGAATTATGAACCCTGTCTCATAAAATGGCTGTGGAAAATAGCTAACATTTGTTAAAATTTGAATATGGTTCATAGAGCATAAAAAACTCTCAATAAATCATAGACTTTTATGTCACAACCTTGCTCTTATGCATATGGGCCATCTATACAGCATACATACTAGAATATATACTATGATAGCACATGTGCCATATATTTTATATATACACACATGTTCGAATGGATATACATATATATATCTGTATCTATATACAACAACTTTATAAATTGAACACACAGGAAACTAAAAGTATAACTATAAAGCAACTTTATTTTTTATCTCCTATGGTTCTTTCAAATATACTTGATTTGGGCCAATTCTTCTCCCACCCCTTTAATAAAATCTAGGACAAGTTCCATGACATTTATGTTATTTTCAGGTAATATAAATTCAATCAGCATTTCAAGGCACAGAGCTACCATTTCATTCCAGTGATGAGAATGTACTCTGGTGTACAGGCCACGCCCCTGCAGCCCCTCCTCCATCAGGTGGGCTGGAGAACAACATACCTGCATAACCTTTGCCCACTGGATTTCTTAGGCCAGAGATGTACAGTAGTCCAACACGTCTCTCCAGATCGAGGGAACAAAGGCCAGGTTTTCTGAGTAGGTAAGTCGAAACCCTCTTGCCTAGGCTTACAGTGAGTTACAGGATCCCAGGTTCCCTCCTTCATGGTGACAGGGAAGTGGTTCTCTCTCTCTCTCTCTCTCTCTCTCTCTCTCTCTAAAACATCTTTCCTAATGTCGAATGCCTTTCTTGAAGTTTACCTTATTTTCTGAGGGTGGGGTGGAGCTAGCTGGTCCACCAAATGTTGCTAAACTTGATCTCTGATGTTTTTGCAACTCCTAACTGCAGGTTTCTCTTTTCATTTTGGGATATGTTATTATTGTCCAGTTGCCTCAGAAAAAAACTGAAGTGAAAAATGGTTCCAACTGAACTACCTATTACAGGGGCTTATTTAGTGTCAGGCCAGAACTCTAGCATTCATGTGGGACAGCCTATACCTGGATCTGTGGTGTTACTCTTGGGTACTGCCATGTAAGATAAACTGGAGCTCATCTAGAGGAAAAGGTTCCAGTTAGGGAGATTCATGAATATATTGGCAGTCATTTCACATGAGTCATGAGCAAAGGAATTGGGAATGAAAAGAGTATTTTAGGTTCTAGAAAAGAAGATGGAATAAACATAATGGTGCATTTTAAATGCACTGTCCAAAGGGTGATCTTTCTAGAAGGCTTCAGAGAACATAACTAGATAATAGTGTACATACAAAGGAGAACTGTACTCAATTACAGAAGCACTTTTCAACAGTGCGCATGGTCTGAAGGGGAAGTAGTTCAGTCTGATGGGTTTCCTGACACTGGAGGGAAAATGGCAGTGGACTGGCCATTGGTCTAGATGTTACTAGATGGTTCATAAATTAGTTTATGATGGGAATTACTCACCTCTTCAATTTGAAGAATGCTTTGGAGAGCTTAGGGCCCTGGGAAATTGATGACCTTACTCTATGCCTTATATCACATAGGCTTTGAGTTTTAGTTAAACCCAACCACAGAGATGACTCAGTGAATCATTCACCAAAAATCACTCCTCAAATTCAGCAGCGAGGCATATGTCATTACTCATTTTGTAACTTATTCCACCTGGACAAACAAGATGCTCACATGGTACAGCACAGTTAAGCCATCAAGGCTGTTTGGGGTGAACCAGGATGAAATAAAACTGGTGTCAAGTGTTAGCATTTTATTTCCTTTGAGTTAACAAGTAACTCATGAAGCCATCCTGGCATGAAATTCTCTATTGAGTATCCTATGCCCTTCTACATATATTCTCATGCTCATTATTAAATTGGAAGTGAAATAAATCTCTGAACTAGGTTTAATCTCACAAGTTGAAGTTTTGTTCTTAGTTGACTCAAGCATATTCAATTGACCCTTCTGAATTATTTCTCACCATTTCACATTTCCTCCTTCTGCCTCTCTTCTACAGTCAGTGTCAGCTCTTCTTTTTAAATCATGAAGGTGTAGAGAAGTTCAAACTTTTCTTCTGAAGTTTTGATACTTGAGTCAGATGAAATAAAGTGGTGATAGATTACTCAAAGAAAAGCCATAACAAATTTATTTGATCATATTTTTGTGACACGGAGGCTTCAGTCTGAAGATCCAAAGACTCAGAGAACCACCCATTTTTATTCTTAGGTTTGATTAAGCATAGATACTCATGTAGAAACACAATTGAACACAAAGGGTCTAATCTAATAGTAATAGACTTGGTGGGGGTGGTGCAGAAAGGCCTGTCAGTTCAGATTCTTCTTGGCCTCTCTGTGCAATGTCCATTCCTTCTGGGAAAGGAGCAGGACTCTTTATGAAATGGGACAAATGGGACCTACAACCAAACAAGACAGGTCAGAGAATTTATAGCTGACTTCTACATAGAAAGGTGGAGGAAAATTAGGGCAATACTTTTAGGTTTCATGGCTGGCTTTAGGTGAAAAGAGCTGGTATCAATGACCTGCCCTGAGGAGGAGGAATTCTAGCTTCTAGGGCTTGTCTCAGGGGAGAAAGAAGGTGAGAGATGGACGACAGAGAAAGATCAGATGAAACTCTGCTTCTGAGACTGCTGCTAAGGTCCTCACTTGGAGGTATTGTTTTCTGACCACCAACAAAAATTATTTGAATAGTGAATGCTTAGGGTTTGATTAATGTATATTAAACAAGAAGACTCTGAAATTGTTAAATGGTCGGGAGAGACACTGTTACAGACTGTTGGGCTGTGTGCTCACCACTGAACTCACATCCATCACTGCAGTGCAGTCAGCTTTACTGATGCATTCTTAGCTCATCTGCCCCCATCTAAACAGTCTGGAATGACCAGTATACAAGGAGAGTTTCTATCTGAGATAGTAGATGACTTTCAGTTTTATGCATTCAGCAGTGCTAAATGGTATCAGGGACACAGATAGTATTAGCAAGGCCCTAGAGACAGGAGAATAAAGTGTAAGACTAAGAAGCAATGAATGCTCTGGTATGTCCAGAGTTTAGCATATATTTAGGACAGTGGAGGACAATGAAGCTGGACTACCAGGTTATGGTAACCACATGGAAGGTCCTCACTTACAGACGAAATTGACATGAACTTATCACTGAGAGTCACTGAAGGTTTTAGGCAAGATAGAAATAGTGACCAAATAGCAGATAAATCAGGTAGCATCCTTGTTCACTACTACCTGTAAACTTAACTCCTATTTGCCCCAACCTTCAGCCTCTAAAATGAGTGACCTCCCACTAACCAAGTGTAGGGACTAAAAAAAATAAATCTTAGCCATTTACAGGCAATCCTCAAGTTATGATGGTTTGCCTTATCATTTTTTGACTTTACATTGGTGTGAATTTGGTACAGATTTGGTAAAAACTTACTTCATTTTTTGACTTTTGATCACTTCCTAGGCTAGCAATGTGCATTAAGACATGCTGTCTCAATGCTAGGAAATAGCAGCACAGAGGTTAGCTCTCAGTCAGTCACACAAGCACAAAGATAAACCACAGGGTACTATGTTACTAAGTTATGTTTGGTAGGTTAGGTGCATTAAATGCATTTTTACTTAACATTCTCAGCTTAAGATATATAGGTTTATCAGGACATAACCACATCACATATCTGAGAGCATCTTCATTTTAGGGAATTTTCTTGGGTTCTCTCCCTTTACTCTCTCTCTTGCTCTTTGTCCCATCATCCCACACTCATCTTGTCTTCCAATGTCTTCCAGGATGTGGAGCCTTTGGAGTGTGTCATCTAAATCCCAGTGCTAACTCTTTGGACTTGAAAATTGACTTTGGATTTCCAAGCTTCTCCCTTCACTAGTCCTTAGGGCACAACTTATACTCACACTCCTGGCCCTTCCCATAACCCCCATCTCATTTCTATGCCCGACCTTACCCTGAATCGGTTCACTGATAAGAACTGTTTCCTGCAGCATACTAGGGTGAAGCAACTCCAGGCCTTGACTATGACTCTGATTCCTTGGCATATGACCAAGAGTTCTACTAATTATAAATAATCCATCAGTCAATTCTTTTTAATTTTTGTAATTTTCCCAGACCCTATATAACCAGCAATATTTTCATAGTCAGCCTTAAACTGGAAAATGAGGGAGTGAGAAGAGAACATAAATTCAACGCCCTTGGTTATTGATGGAAGAGGAGATGTGGGGTGGGTGGTATTTTGTCACTCTCTCTATATATCTTATGCTACATTCAATGTTGGTAGCCATTGCTAGAACCACAAATATTCTATGAATTCATGACTTACATCTTTGCTAATGTGAGGGATGACCCCCATTGAAACCCCAGGTCCACTTATCCCAGACCTACAAGTCCTTCAGGATATTTTTTATTTTCAGATAGCCTTTTATTAATGCTGTAGAAAAATAATATTTCCTAATAACCTTTCTATCTGTCTTGTGATGGTTCATTTTTATGTGTCAACTTGACTGGGCCACAGTGTGCCCAGATATTTGACAAAACATTGCTCTGAGTGTTTCTGTTTGGGGATGAAATTAACATTTGAAATACTTATCAACTGAAAAAAAGCACATTGTCCTCTCTAATTTGGATGGTCCTCATTCAATCCATTGAAAGTCTAAATAAAACAAAAAGTGCTTGTCCTTCCCAAAGTAAGAGATAATTCTTGCTTTTCGAGTGCCTTTGAACTGGGACATGAGACTTTTTTCTGCCTTTGGACTTGAATTGAAATATCACCTCTTCCTGGGTCTCCAGTCTGCTGGACTCAGACAGGAACACTACTGGATCTACTGGTTCTCTGAACCTGGACTAGACCTAAACCCTTGGTTCTTCCTGTGGATCTTAGTTGCTCACTCTATAATTGGGTGAGTCAACTTCTTATAATAAACCTCTCTCTCTGTCTCTGATAATTCTATTTTTGTTTTCTCTATTGGTCTGTTTATCTGAAGAGCCCTTACTAATATGCATCTCACAAGACAGTATATATTGCCCCTTTCCTCATCCAGTCCTTCTCAATTAGCAGCCTCTATTCTAGACATTGTGAAATTTTGATCTTAACCCCTGATTACTTCTCTCTCTGGCCCTATGTTTATGCTATTTCTTCTGCTTGGAATCCTTTTTATTTTTCTTCCCATTTATTTTTATAACAATAACTATCCCTCAGGAATGAATATTAATTTCATGAAGTCTGTCTGTTAGACCTGTAATCAATAACCACATAGTTGACTTGTCGCCATCTCAAGGTTTCTATATGTTAATCTAATGTCTCTAGATAACATTGGTTTATAAGAAAGATGAAAGAAAGAAGAAAGAAAGAAAGAAAGAAAGAAAGAAAGAAAGAAAGAAAGAAAGAATATTTAAAAATATTTCGCCGGGCGTGGTGGCGCACGCTTGTAATCCCAGTACTTTGGGAGGCAGAGACCGGAGGATCCGGGTTCGCGGCCAGCCTCAGCTCTCTCTCTCTCTCTCTCTCTCTCTCTCTCCCTGTTTCTCTCTCTCTCCCTGTTTCTCTCTCTCTCTCTCTCTCTCTCTCTCTCTCTCTGTCCCTGTTTCTCTCTCTCTCTACTTAGTGAGGCCCTCTGCAACTTCATGAGACCTGGTTTCAAAATAAAGTATAAAAAACAGGGCCGGGGGTGTATGAACGCCCCTGGGCTCAATCTCCGGTACCACACACACAAAAAAAAGAACACTTTGCTGGGCGTGGTGGCGCATGCTTGTAATCCTAATACTTTGGGAGGTGGAGACCGGAGGATCCGGGTTCGCGGCCAGCCTCAGCTCTTGCTCTCTTTCTCTGTCTCTCTCTCTTCCTGTCTCTCTCTCTCTCTCTCTCTCTCTCTCTCTCTCTCTCTCCTTAGTGAGGCCCTCCACAACCTCGTGAGACCTGGTTTCAAAATAAAGTGTAAAAAATAGGGCCGGGGGCGTAGTGTGGAGGTAGAATGCCTCTGCGTTCAATCTCTGGTACCGCAAAAATAAATAAATAAATAAATAAAAAATATTTCACCAAATAAAAGTCTGTTTCAGTTACAAGGTTAGGAACTTAGTATCTATAGATCAATAAAATGTCATTCTAAAATTTTGTAGTCAGATGGGATACAAATATACATAGATATAGATGTTCATCTATGTATCTATACATAGCATTGAAATATATGATTCTACAAAATGGTTTAGGAGCATAAATGAAATCATGATTAATATCTCTGGGAAGTCATTACCTATGCCTTCATGGAAAAGATGATGGTTGATTTGGTTCTGAAATGATAAGAATTTGCTAAACACACACACAAAAAGAAAAGAGCATTCCTGAAGGGAAAATGTTGAGCAAAGGCAAAAAGATGTGAATGTGCATCATGATATTGAGGAAAGTTTGTGACAAGCATTTTATGAACAACTTAAGGGCAATCTTTTTTTTTACTTGTGTTTGCAAATGTCCCAAAATACCAAGCACAATAATTACATCATTATTGAAATCTACATGCTGATGGTTTTTGTTGTTGTTGTTTAGGAATTTAAGCCCCATGAATATATAAAGAATTTTAAAAACGTAACACTAAAAAATAACCCAATCAAAAAATGGACAATTGAACTGAATAGCACATCTCAAAAATGGCCAATAAATATATGAAAAAATGTTTGACATCATTAGCAATCAGGGAAATGCAAATCAAAATTATGCTGAGATTCCATCTAACTCCAGTTAGATGTCAATCATCAAGAATACAAACAGCCGGGCATGGTGGAGCACACTTGTAATCCCAGTACTTGGGAGGCTGAGACCGGAGGATCCGGGTTCGCAGCCTGCCTCAGTTACTTAGTGAGGCCCTCCACAACTTAGTGAGGTCCTGTTTCAAATTAAAAAACAAAAAATAGGGCTGGGGTTGTAGCTCGGAGGTAGAATGCCTCTGGGTTCAATCCCCAGTTCCACTAAATAAATAAATAAATAAAAAGTTTTTTAAAAAGAATACAAATTCTGGCAAGGATGTGGGGTAATAGGAGCTCTTATACTCTGTTGGTGGGATTGTAAATTAGTACAACCATTATGAAGATCAGTATGGAGGTTCTCAAAAGATGGAATGGAACCACCATATGACCCAGCTAAACCACTTCTCAGTATCTTTCCAAAAGAATTAAAGTTAGAATACTACAGTCATTCATGCATATCCATGTTTATAGCAGCACAATTCACAATTGCCAAATTATGGAACCAAACAACGCGTCTGTCAACAGATGAATGGATAGAGAAAATATGGTCTACACACACAATGAAATTTTACTCAGTCATAAAGAGCAACAAAATTAAGTCATTTGCAGGAAAATGAATGGAACTAGAGAATATTAATGCTAAGTGAAATCAGCCAGTCTCAGAAAGTCAAGGGTCAAATGTTGTCTCTCAAATGTGGAAGCTAGAGAGAAAATAGGAAACAAAAGTGTCTTCAGATAATAGAGGTGAGTGACCAGTAGGATGGAGGAAAGGGACAGGGGGAACGGGGTGGGGAGGGGGAAAGGAAGAACTGATGAAAGAAACAATTCAAATTATGCTCTGCCCATGTATGAACGCATCGCTAACAATCTCACTATTATGTAGCGGGTTAGGGGTATCGGAGGGGGGGACTTGAAGGGAAACATGCCAAGACCTGCGTGCATGTCTGTTTGCAGGACTTTGAACCTCATTAAGATGGATAATTAAAATGTGCCAGTATTTTAAAAATTAAAAATAAATTGAAAAATAATATAAGCCCCATGAAAGTAGAGATTGTGTACCTAACTTTATTGGATGCTGTACTGCAGTAGATGTTGAATTCCTGAATAAATGGAGACTATGTTCCAGGCATTGTGCTAGGCGCTACTTACTGTCTCTCTGTCAGAGAAAGATATATATCTACTGTGAGCACTCTAAAGAGATCCTTCTGAAGTGACCCTGTTCTGGGGTAATTTATTTGGAATATATTTTATAGTGATGAGGCAGAGCATTGTTTAAAATGCACTGGACTAGAATTCTAGATTTATGGTTTCAATTCAAGGTATGCTTCAGATTTTCTTATGACAACAATTTGGCATACTGTATTTTATGACAATGAAAGATGAAACTTTCATAACTGTCCAGTTAATCCTATCACTGGAGATAGTCTATAGAACTAGGTTTAAACACTCCCCCCCACACACAAAATTGAGTAAATTTACTTACCCATACCTTGAGTGAGTAAAAGCACTATGTCTCAGGGTTTTTTTGAAAATTAATGAAAAGCCGGGCGTGGTGGCGCACGCTTGTAATCCCAGTATTTGGGAGGCTGAGACCGGATGATCCGGGTTCGCAGCCAGCCTCAGCTACTTAGTGAGGCCCTCCGCAACTTAGTGACACCCTGTTTCAAAATAAAGAATAAAAAAATAGGGCTGGGGGTATAGCCCGGTGGTAGAATGCCCCTGGGTTCGATCCCTGATACTGCAAAAAAAATAAAAGAAAATTAATGAAAAGACTCTATCAATACTCCTCATTTTAGTGTTATCTAAAAGAATTATACAAACATTTTCATTCATATTACTTTATTTTATATAAAAACACATAATTGGCATCATATCACCATTTTACTTGTGAGGAAAGTGAGGGCCATTTTTTAAGTGACTTGTCCAACTTGACAGAGCTAGAGAGTGGCAGAATTAGAGTGCGGACCCAAGACAAGGTGGAACACAGACGAGTGTCCAGGAAAAACTCCGAAAGCCAATTTTTAGATGCGTCGGGGAAATGGAGTCCTCTAGAGGAGAACAGGCCTGATCAAAACCAGAGCTCGTTCAGGGTCAGCCTTCCACCCACCTGCTACCTACATGTCCAAAACCATGACTCATCAAGGCCTTAAATCAGGTTTCAAATGTATCTCCATCTATCTGAATAGGATGGAATCAGGTCTCAGTGCTCATGATATTTGGATTATGATCCTGATTTCAGGAAAGCTTTCTGATGAAATTATGAAGCAAGTCACTTAATTCCTTCAAATTTATCAGAGAGCCTAGCATGCTGGTGTATGCCTATAATCCCAGTACTTGGGAAGCTAAGACAGGAGGAACACAGGTTCAAGACCAGCCTCAGCAACTTAGTGAGACTCTCAACAACCTAATGAGACCCTGTTTCAAAACAAAAAATAAAAATAAAAAAGGCTAGGTGTATAGCTTGGAGGTAGAATGCCCCTGTGTTATCCCCAGCACCAGAGAAGTGTGTGTGTGTGTGTGTGTGTGTGTGTATTAGAAAGATACTAATCACATGACATTCTCCATTTTAGTGAAATATTCCAACCACAGAATTTAAACAACAGTTTTTCATATATATATCATATATATATCATATATATGATATCTGATAGATATATGATGTATATCAGAGAAGTAGTTTCAACCAGTCTGCCTTCAGAAACGCATTACTCATGAACGGAGGAAGACTCCATTACACTTTATATGCAGTCTTATACGTACATGAACACGTGTAAGTTCCACCCTCCCATCCTTTCCTCTTCTCTCACCTGTCTCCCTGTCCTATCTCTGGCATCCTCTCCTGTTTTCAAGGATACTCTCAAAGGCTATCTTCTGGTGAGTGCACTGTGAGCCCCATTATATGTAATCTTTCCTATGAATTAATATTAACTCTGCTTATTGAAACACTAACTACAGAGGAGGCAGTTGCTATTATAAATGTGTATTTAATGGATGGTGAAAGAAATGGCTAGGGGTGGTCATTTAACTCATCCCAGTTAGTAAATCCTAGAGCAAGCATCTGATCCCAGGTCTGACTACAGAGAACTCGCCCCACCCCTGCCATGCAACAGAGACAGCTGCCTTGCGTTATCACCATACCTTTTCCTACTAGATCCCTGGAAATCCATGATTAAAGCTAAAAAGGATGTTAGGCACAATTTTGGTTAACCCCTTCATTTTGTAGATGAATAAACTGAGGCCCAAGGAAATTATTTTACCCAGGTTAAATAGCTGATAATGAGACAGGTAAGACCTAAACCTTGATACTTCTTACAAGATTCATAAGGACAGAGGGGAGATCTGCCTCTTATCACCCAAACTGTTGTGCACACATGTAGCTCATTGCATGTACTTAGAGAAATAAATTTCAATGGATTTTTGTGTGCGTGATCATAGATTACTAATTAGATCACACAGAGATATCAGGGCTTACTTTTAGCTAGATACTTTCTAAGGAGACTAAAGTGAAGATCTCAAAACATTGCTTTGGGTTGTATTGTTTGCTTGATGGCTTTCTGATAAGAAAGCAAGTGGACCAACTAAGGCCCACTAGTCTAAACTGATTTACAGAGATGAAACTAACTGAAAATGGTAAAACCCAAATGGAGCCTGAAACTACAAACTCCTATATTAGAAAGACACTAATCACATGACCCTCTCCATTTGAGTGAAATATTCCAACCCCAGAATTTAAACATCAGTGAGGGGAAAAAAGTTCTTTGGGTGTCAAATGAATTAGCATCATTCCCTTGGTACATCCTTTACGACATTCTTCTCCATTAACCTTTTAAAGATTCCTGTCAGTTTCAGGATAAAAAAAAAGTATTTATTTAGCATGGTGTGCAAGAAAGATCTGACCTCTCCCTCCTTCTTTAGATTCACTTCTTATGGGTCCCTAGCTTGCCCCCAGTTTCCATGCAGTTCCTGTAAACCAGTCACACCTCCTTGGCATTTGGAAGCCTCTTCCCTTCACCTGGAAGATCCCTGACCTTCCCCTCTCCTCACCTTTTAATCATCTCTGCCTCCTTCTGGACGCAGGTTTCATCATTGCACAGATCATTGGTTTTGAATCCTGTTTGCTCACAGAAATCACCTGGGACGATCAGAAGCCTGCAGAGACTGCAATTGCCAGGCATTGTTGTTTCTTAAATGAGATCACGGGGAGGTTTTGGAGGAACCACTACCTTAGCGTACTCCCCTGAGACTATTCCTCCTGATTACATCCTGTATCAGAGCGTAATTCTCCGTGTCCTCCCTACCAGGTTGAAAGTTCCTTATGGATAGAGTATGTCTTCCATTTTTCTAATGCCAGCCTTAGATCAGTAATGAAATTTTTTGTGAATAAATAAATAAATGAGGTTGGCAAATCGCTAGCTTCTTTACTCAAATTGTTTCTTCTGCCTACAATATGACTATAACTACCACTGTTATTCTCTGATAATCTTTTCATATTCTCTTGGCAGATATTTGGGTTCATTTAAAAAACACTTCATAGTCTTATTTATACTTATGTATTTGTATATTTCTCCCACTGAGTTCTGAGATCCTAAAGTCAGAGAGGATTTTTGTGATTCCTTCAACAAACACCACGTGTTGTTGAATTACATAAAATTTCTATATTTCTTTAATTTTCTTTTTTTTTTTTGCAGAACTGGGGATGGAACCCAGGGGTATTCTACCTCCAAGCTACACCCCAGCCCTATTTTTTTGTTCTTCATTTTGAAACAGGGTCTCACTGACGCTGGCCGTGAACCCGGATCCTCCTGTCTCAGCCTCCCAAGTACTGGGGTTATAAGCGTTTGCCACCACACCCAGCTTATTTTCTTTAATTTTCTAATCCTTTATTTCATTGAGATTACCAGAATAAAGTATTTATGACCATTTAATATTCCATGGAAATACAATTTTCCTGTATGTATTCTGGGGGAAATATTTTGTGCTCAAATTGGGCACAAAATCAATCCTTCCTTTCTTTCTTTCTTTCTTTCTTTCTTTCTTTCTTTCTTTCTTTCTTTTTTCAGGATCTCGCATAGCTAGGACCTTAGTTATGGAGAGCTAAGCCAAAACAAGGGTTAAGAAATGGACTAGGAGAAGAAAGGGACCAGTGGAAAGCTACTATACTTTTGGAGAAACTGAATTTTCTAAAAATGGAAAACTTCAGAGGCACTCATTATGCATGAATTCACAAATATCTTGCTTATAAAAGGAAAGCTCTTGAAGGCACTAAACTAGAATCAAATGTAAATGGTGAATAAACAGATAAATGAAGAATGAGTAATCCAGGTATCCAGGTGTGGTAGAGCACACCTGTAATCCCAGTCCCTGGGATAGGGTGAGACAGGAGAATCGCAGGCTCAAGGCCAGCTCAGCAACTTAGTGAGACCCTGTTTCAAAAATAAAAGATAAAATAGGGCTAGGGGTGTAGCTCAGAGATAGAGTGCCCCTGGGTTCAACCTCCAGTACCAAAAAATGTATAAATGCGTGAATGAATATCTGGTTTTACCTATGTCCATAATTTCACATAGTACCATCATAACCTGTTCTTTGAATCACCTGCCTCCTCCTCCTCCTCTTCCTCCTTCTTCTACTCCTTCTCCTTCTTTTCTCCTCCTCCTCCTCCTCCTCCTCCTCCTCCTCCTCCTCCTCTTCCTCCTCCTCCTCCTTTTTCCTACAGGGAATTAAACCCAGATGGGCTCTACCACCAGCTACATCCCCAGCCCTTTTTATTTTGAGACAGGGTTGTCCTAAGTTGTCCAGACTGGCCTGGAACTTGCAATCCTCCTGCCTCAGCCTCCTGAGTAGCTGGAATTAGAGGCATGGGCCACTGTGCCCAGCCCCTGCTCTTCTCTTTATGCAGAAATGTCTATATCTCAGCCGGGTGTGGTGTTGCATACTTGTAATCCCAGTACTTGGAAGGCTGAGACAGGAGGATCCCAGGTTAGTGGTCAGCTTCAGCTACTTAATGAGGCTCTCTGCAACTTAGTGAGACCCCGTTTCAAACTAAAGAATAAAAAATAGGGCTGGGGATGTAGCTTGGAGGTAGAATGCCCCTGGGTTCAATCCACAGTACCGCAAAAAAATCTCTATCTCTCAACTGCGATGGGATCAACCATAAAGCAAACTGTTTTCCTCATACATGATCCATGGTCATATATAAGGCATTTCCTCCTACTCCCATCATGTGATCGTTCATCTGACTTCCTACATGGCCAATGTCTTCCTCTAGTAATACTACACTCAGACCTATAACAATGATGCACTCATAACTCTGGCATCCCAAAAGAACCCAGAGGTTGAAGCAAAATTAAATGCCAAGTCTGAAAAACAAAATGAAACAGCCTAAATCCCCTTGGTCAGTTAACATTTGCAAAAATGCTGTCAGTACGTTCTTAAACAAACACTATTTCTTTGACCTTCAGGAATTATATATGAAAGGAGAAGGCAGGGCTACTTATCATTTATCCTAAAGTGCGTCTCACTAACTAGAGTTTTAACATCCCTCTGAATAAATAAGAATGGCAGGGGTGAGGCACAGAGAGAAATGGAAAGACAATTTTCACAGAAACATAAGATACCTTTTTTTTTTTTTTTTTTTTTTTTTTTTTTTTTTG
>PVJS01033191.1:0-22315 GCA_004027185.1 Glis glis | reverse complement strand
CTATTTTTTTATGCTTTATTTTTGAAACCGGGTCTCACGAAGTTGCGGAGGGCCTCAGTGGGGGAGGGGAGGGAGGGAGGGGGAGAGAGAGAGAGAGAGAGAGAGAGAGAGGAGAAAGGAGATATATAGATCGCGCGCGCATGCGCACTAAGGTTGGCCGCGAACCCGGATCCTCCAGTCTCCGCCTCCCAAAATACTGGGATTACAAGCGTGCACCACCACGCCTGGCTTATCTTTTTATTTTTTAAAAAAACAGGGTCTTAGCCGGGTGTGGTGGCGCACACCTGTAATCCCAGTGCTTGGGAGGCTGAGACAGGAGGATCCGGGTTCGCGGACAGCCTCAGCTACTTAGTGAGGCCATCCGCAATTTAGCGAGACCCTGTTTCAAAATAAAGAATAAACATAGGGCTGGGGGTGTAGCTCAGAGGTAGAATGCCCCTATCCCCAGTACCACCAAAAAAAAAAAATAATAATAATAAAAATGCCAGGCATGGTAGCGCACGTTTGTAATCCCAGTACTTGGGAGGCTGAGACAGGAGGATCACAGGTTCGTGGCCAGCCTGCTACTTAGTGATGCCCTCCGCAACCTCGTGAGACCCAGTTTCAAAATAAAGTATAAAAAAAATAGGGCCGGGGGTGTAGTGCGTAGGTAGAACGCCCCTGGGTTCAATCCCTGGTGACGCAAAAAAAAAAAAAAAGATGAGGAGAAAGAACCACCACCAAATAAATAAATAAATGGATGAATGAATGAAGCTGGGCGTGGTGGTGGACGCCTGTAATCCCAGTACTTGGGAGGCTGAGACAGGAAGATAGCAGATTCAAAGCTAGCCTTGGCAATTTAGGGAGGCTCTCAGCAACTTGGTGAGTCACTGTCTCCAAACAAAAAAATGAAATAGGGCTGGGAGTGTAGTTCAAAGGTAGAATACCCCTGGGTTCCATCCCCAGCACTGAATGAATGAATGAATGAATGAGAAGCGAGTGTAGGAACTTTAACTTGTCTAAAGTCACACAGGTACTGAGCATGGCACCAGGAAACAACAAGCCCAGTCTGGCTCCAAAGTGTATTCTTTTCCTTTCTTTTGTCTTTTTCAGTGCTGGGGATGGAACCCAGGGCCTATATATGCTAGGCAAGTGCTCTACCACTGAGCTAAGTCTCCAGTAGCCTGAATCTGTATTCTTAACCACCGCTCCTCAATGAATGCTATTATTGTCCTCCAGGCAACGACTCTAACCTTAATGCCAAGCTTCCATTCATAACCTTCTACTGCACAATTCTAATTAAAATGTCCACAAGAATCTCAACGTCAACATGTCCCATATTTGTTACATTCATCTCAAAACCTCATCTCAAAACCTATCACTGAAAGACAATGATCCCCACCTCAAAGAAGAGTAACAATATCTGAGCACCAAGCCAGAGGGGGTCACAGTGAACCCAATGCTCCCTCTTTGTAACACAAATTCTCCCCTTTACTACTGAAGTGAAATTTATAGACAATAAAATTTCCTACATTCCTAAGTCCAATATATTGTTCAACTAGAATCAAAAGGAGATATAACGGCCGGGCGTGGTGGCGCATGCTTGTAATCCCAGTACTTGGGAGGCGGAGACCGGAGGATCCAGGTTTGCTGCCAGCCTCAGCTACTTAGTGAGGCCCTCCACAACTTCATGAGACCCGGTTTCAAAATAAAGTATAAAAAATAGGGCCGGGGTCGTAGCGCGGAAGTAGAACGCCCCTGCGTTCAATCCCCGGTACTGCAAAAAAAAAAAAAAAAAAATAGAGCCGGGGTTGTAGCTAGGAGGTAGAACACCCCTGGGCTCAATCCTCGGTACCGCAAAAAAATAAAAAAAAGGAGATATAACGTGAAATACATAATAAAATCTACCTAAAAATGTAAATACTTAAGCATAACCTCACCAGATGATCCAACACAGCAGTCCAATGCTTATTCCAATGTTAGGTAGAAGCTAAAAGTGCTGTATAAACAATTCCAATATGACCGCTGATAAAGTTGGTGGATTTCCCAAAATGAAAAAAATATTATTTACCAATATTCCAAACAATACTAAGTATAATCTTTTCTAGATTAACTCAACAGCTGTATGTATTCCTAAAATTTGTAATTTATGTTAAAACAGCATACAAATTACTTAGTATTTATCTGTAAATCAGAATTTAGATTAGATTCAAATACAATTTTTTTTCCCACCCACAAGAAAGTTCTTAAGATGGGGGCAAATTCTTCATTGTTAGAAATATCCTATGCACTGTGTAACACTGCATAATACCTAGCATGCAGGTCCCTCCCACTAAATGCCAATAGTGCCTTCCAATCTCTGTGACCAAAAATGTCCCCACAAAGCCGGGTGTGGTGGTGCACGCTTGTAATCCCAGTATTTGGGAGGCTGAGACTGGAGGATCCGGGTTCGCGGCCAGCCTCAGCTACTTAGTGAGGCCTTCCCCAACTTATGAGACCCTGTTTCAAAATAAAGAATAAAAAATAGGGCTAGGGGTGTAGCTCAGAGGTAGAATGCCCCTGGGTTCCATCCCTAGTACCGCAAAAAAAAAAAAAGAAACAAAAATGTCCCCGCAAATTACCAGAAACTCCTTGCGGATGACACTGCTCTGTGAGGGCACTACTGTGCTGGACTATTCCTATCTTACAAGCCATTGTCCAGCCATGTCCAGTTGGGTATCATCTCCTATTCTTGAATCTGGACTCTCATTCCATCTGTTCTCTATTTGATTTTTCAGATCCTGTCATCTCTCACCTAGCTTTGTAACTTGTCTTTCTGGTTCCTGTCTCCTCATTCTATACTAACAGTGAAGTGAACTTCTACTCTGCAGAGATTATTTTCCACTCAATCAATATTTACTGCACACAGACTATATATCTAGCCTATTCTTTTTTCTTTTTTTTTTTTTTTGCGGTACTGGGGATTGAACCCAGGGGCATTCTACCTCTGAACTACACCCCCAGCCCTATTTTATTTTTATTTTGAAACAGGGTTTCACTAGGTTGATGAAAGTCTCACTATTTGCTGTGGCTGTCCTCGAACCTGTGATCCTCCTATCTCAGCCTCCCAAGTACTGGGATTACAAGTGCGCACCACCACGCCCGGTATACCTAGCAATCAAATCACAATCCCTGTTTAAATTTCAACTCCCATCACCCACAGTAATTTGGTCCCGGGGACTGAACGCAGGGGCGTTCTACCTCCGCACTACACCCCCGGCCCTATTTTCTTTTTATGCTTTATTTTTGAAACCGGGTCTCACAAAGTTGCGGAGGGCCTCACTAGGTAGAGAGAGAGAGAGCGAGCTGAGGCTGGCCGCGAACCGGATCCTCTGGTCTCCGCCTCCCAAAGTACTGGGATTACAAGCGTGCGCCACCACGCCCGGCACCCACAGCAATTTTCAATGTTTCACTTAACCCCTTACATAGAGTTTCTGCATAACATTTCTTTATAACAAAGTGATACACAGTTTTATTTATTTATTTTTTTATTTTTTTTGCAGTACCAGGGATGGAGCCCAGGGGCCTTCTACCTCCGAGCTACACCCCTAGCCCTATTTTTTATACTTATTTTGAAACTGGGTCTCATGAAGTTGCAGAGGGCCTCACTAAGTAGCTGAGGCTGGTCGTGAACCCAGATCCTCTGGTCTCAGCCTCCCAAGTACTGGGATTACAAGCATGCACCACCATGCCTGGCTTGTGATACACAGTTTTAAAAGAAGTTTGAAAACCCCAACTACAAAAAAAAAAGAACAAAAGAAAACAAAAAATGTTCAACAACTCTAGCCATGAGGGAAATGCAAATTAAAATAAGATTTCATTTTGCACCTGTTAGATGGCTATTATCAAAAAGATAAAAGTGTTGAAGAGGATGTGGAGAAAAGGGATCCCTTCTACACTGTTGGTGAGAATGTAAATTAGTACAGAGGTTCCTCAAAAAATAGAAACTTATGATCCAGCAATCCCTTTTCTGGGCATATACATATGCAAAACAACTGAAATTAGTATGTCAAACAGGTATCTGCACTCCTGTGTTCGTTTGAGTGTTATTCACAATGGCAAACACATGGAAACAACCTCGGAGTACATCAATGGATGAGCAGATTGAGAAAATGTGGCACATACACAAATGGAATACTGTTCAGTCTTTTAAAAAGGAAATCCACAACATGGGATGAATGTGGAAAACATTATGCTAAGTGAAATAAACCAGACACAGATAGAAATACTATATCACTACTTAACAGGTGGAATCCAAAAAGTCAAATTCATAAAAGCAGAGAGTAGAGTAGTGGTTGGTTACCAGTAGTGGGTGGGATGGGGAAAGGTGAGAAGTTGGTGAAAGCCTACACCGGTTCAGTTAGGAGGAATGAGTTTTAGAGATTGATTGCAAAGTGTGATGATCAAAGTTGATAATTTACTGTATATTCCAAAAGAGCCAGAAAAAGATTTTAACCATTCTCACCACAGAAAAATGGGTGTATGAGGTGAACGGTTTGTTAATTAGCTTGACTGAATTTTTCTAAAATATGTATCACATTGTATCCCAGTATTGGGAGGCTGAGACAGGAGGATCAGAGGTTCGCAGCCAGCCTCAGCAATTTAGGCCCTCTGCAACTTAGTGGGACCCTGTTTCAAAATAAAAGAGTAAAATAGGGCTGGGGGTAGAGATCAGAGGTAGAATGCCCCTGGGTTAGATCCCCAATACCACAGTACCACATACACGCACACAAAAACCCTAATATTAAGATAACAACTGCCGGGCGTGGTGGCGCACGCTTGTAATCCCAGTACTTTGGGAGGCGGAGACTGGAGGATCTGGGTTCGCAGCCAGCCTCAGCGCTCATGCTCACTTGCGCTCTCTCTCTCTCTCTCTCTCTCTCTCACTCACTCTCTCCTTAGTGAGGCCCTCTGCAACTTCATGAAACCCGGTTTCAAAATAAAGTATAAAAAATAGGGCCGGGGGCGTAGCGCGGAGGTAGAACGCCCCTGCGTTCAATCCCGGGTACCGCAAAAAAAAAAAAAAAAAAAAGATAACTCAGCCATAAGTAGTCCCAGCTACCAGGATAATCACTTGAGTTCAGGGTCAGCCTGGATAACACAGAGACCTTGGTTGGTTTGTTTGTTTTATGCCTATTTAAGAAGGGAGAGAGAGGAAGGAAGAAAGAAAAGGGGAAATACTCAAATTTTTTTTTTTTTTTTTGGATACTGGGAATTGAACTTAAGGGCCTTTTACCTCCGGTTTACATCCCCAGCCCTATTTTATTTTTTATTTTGAAACAGGGTCTCACTAAACTGCAGGGGGCCTGGATAAATGGCTGAGGCTAGCACAAATAACCCAATTTTTTAAATGAGTAAAAGATTTCAAAAGATACTTCAAAGTCAAATCAATGAAAGGCACTTGAAAAGGTTCGGAGTATTACTATTCTTTAAGTAAATGTAAATTAAACCAACAATGAGATGATCCTTTTGGTGTTTTTATTTGTTTTTTGGTAATGAAGATTGAACCCAGGGGCATCCTACCTCTGAGCTACACCCTAAGACCTATTTTATTTTTTAATTTCAAACAGGGTCTCGCTAAGTTACTGTGGGCTCACCTCAAACCTGTGATCATTCTGTCTCAGCCTCCCAAGCACTGGGATTGCAGGCGTGGGCTACCATGCCCAGCTCCCTCTACACATCTTTTAAATACCTTCATGCTGGGTGTGATGGCACATGCCTATTATCCCAGTATTTGGGAGGCTGAGACAGTAAGATCACAGGTTTGAGGCCAACTTCAGCAACATGGAGAAACTCTCTGCAACCTAGCAAGACCATTAAAAAAAAAACGGGGGTAATAGGGGTGTAGCTTGAAGGTAGAATACCCCTGAGTTCAATCCCTAGTACCATGAAAAACAAAAAATAAATAAAATAACTTAAAAACACCAACTGACAATAACAAACCCTGGATGCAGAGGAACTGAGACTTAAACATGCCTACTGGGAATACTTGAAACCATTTTGCAAAGTTAAACACGTGTGTACCACATGACTCAGCAATCTCATTCAAGGTAGCTACATAAATATCTGTATGTGGACACTTAACCAGCTTTATTTAGGTTCACCAAAACTAGAAACAACCCACACACTCTTCCATCAGCAAGCTGGTTTCATCGGAAAGCACAATGGTTTGTCCCAAAGATAGAATATCCATTCACATGGCAGAGGCAAAATGATAGGGCTAGAAATCAAATGACTGGCAGGAGCTAAGCGAAGAGGCTGACTGCATCCGAGCAGGAGGAAATTCTTGGATAACAGAACTGTTCCATACACTGATTGTGGTAGTGGTTATACAACTGTGAAAAGTCACAGAAATGTACATTTAAAAGGTGGAGGAGGCCAGGCACGGGTGGTGGCACATGCTTGTAATCCTAATACTTGGGAGGTTGAGACAAGAGAATCGCATGTTCATGTTCGCAGCCAGCCTCAGCTACTTAGTGAGGCCCTCAGGAACTTTAGGGAGACCCTGTTTCAAAATAAGGAGTAAAAAATAGGGCTGGGGGTGTGGCTCAAAGGTAGAATGCCCCTGGGGTCAATCCCCAGTAGAAAGAAAAGAAAAAGAGGGAGGTGAGTGGAGTGGAGTGGAAAGGAGTGGGGGGGGGGCAGGGCAGGGCTGGTGTTTTAGCTGGGAGGTAGAATGTCCCTGGGTTCAATCCCCAGTACCACACACACACACACACACACACACACACACACACATACACACACAGGTGGAGGAAAAGCTGGGCATGGTGTCACAAATCTGTAATCCCAGGACTTGGGAGGCTGAGACAGGAGGATTAACCAGCTTTGGCAACTTGTTTCAAAATAAAAAATAAAATAGCTCAGAGGTAGAATGCCCCCTGGGTTCAATCCCTAGTTAAAAAAAAAAAAAAAAAAAAAAGGAAGCCAGGCATGGTGGTGCCTGCTTGTAATCTCAGTACTTGGGAGGCTGAGACAGGAGGATGGCAGGTTCGCGGCCAGCCTCAGCTACTTTAGTGAAGCCCTCCACAACTTAGTGAGACCCTGTTTCAAAATAAAGAATAAAAAATAGGGTTGGGGGTGTAGCTCGGAGGTAGAATGCCCCTGGGTTAAATCCCCAGTACCGCCAAAAAATAAGAAAGGAGAGGGATTTAATGTGTATAAATTATACCTCAATAAAAAAGTGAGCTGGGCATGGTGGTGCACGCTTCTAATCCAAGTACTCGGGAGGCTGAGACCAGAGGATCACAGGTTCGTGGCCAGCCTCAGCTACTTAGTGAGGCCCTCCACAACTTCATGAGACCCTGTTTCAAAATAAAGAATAAAAAATAGGGCTGGGGGTGTGGCCCAGAGGTAGAATGCCCCTGAGTTCAATTTTCAGTACTGCAAAAAAATAAAATAATTATTTGGAAAACAGTTTAGCAGAGGTTTTTGTTTTGTAAACTGGGGATGAACCCAGGGGGACTCTGCCACTGAGCTACAACCCCAGCCCTTTCTATTTTTCATTTTGAGACAGGATCTCACTAAGTTGTCCAGGCTGGCCGTAAACTTGCAATCATCCTGCCTCAGCCCATCCCTGGGCCACCACCCTTGGTGGATTTGTTTTTTGGTGGTACCAGGGATTGAACCCAGGGGCATTCTACCTCTAGGCTACACCCCCAGCCCTATTTTGTATTCATTTTTTTCTTGCTTTTTTTTTTTTTTTGCGGTACTGGGGATTGAACCCAGGGGCATTCTACCTCTGAGCTAGATGTACCCCAGCCCTATTTTTTATTCTTTATTTTTGAAACAGGGTCTCACTAAGTTGCGGAGGGCCTTGAACCTGTGATCCTCCTGTCTCAGCCTCCCAAGCACTGGGATTACAAGCATGGGCCACCATGCCCAGCTTGGGTTTGTTTTTAAGGGGTTTTTTTTTGCAGAGCCTCACATATGGATAGTAAGCATATGCACTCTCTCCCTGAGCCACACCTGCCATCCCTGGCAGTTTCTCATAAAGTTAAACATACACTTACATATGACCCAGCGATTTACATTGTTCTGTATTTACTTAAGAATTGAATATATATGTCCGCATGAAAACTTCGGTGTGAATATACTCAGCACTTTTATTCCTAATTGCCAAAACCTATATAACAACTCAAATGTCCAAAAATAGATTTAAAAAATTGCAGCACAAAATATAGCCAGATGATAAAATACTATTTAGCAATAAAAAGAAACACTGAAACACACAACAATATGGCTGCATTTTAAAATCATTATGCTGAGTGAAAGAAGCCAGACACAAAAGAACATATAAAATTCTTATTCATAGGAATTCTAGAAAAGGCAACCTTAATCTATAGGGGTTGTAGCTCCGTGGTAGAGTTCCCAGAGTAGTATCTACAATACTAGATTAAAACTTTTTTAAATGTCCTTTATTGTGTAAAATTGGTTTTATTTTTTTGTTTTGTGATACTGGGGATTGAACCCAGGGGCATTCTACCTCTGAGTTACACCCCCAGCCCTATTTTTTTATTCTTTACTTTGAAACAAGGTTTCACTAAGTTGCGGAGGGCCTCACTAAGTAGCTGAGGCTGGCTACTGAAACCAGATTCTCCTGTCTCAGCCTCCCAAGTACTGGGATTACAAGTGTGCACCACCACACCCAGCTAAAATCTCAACTTTATAGACACTGACAAACTGACTTTAAAGGAACGCAGAATAGCCAAAACAATCCATGTTCGCAGCCAGTCTCAGCTACTTAGTGAGGCCCTCCGCAACTTTGTGAGACCTGGTTTCAAAATAAAGGATAAAAAATTGGCCCAGGGGTGTAGCGCGGAGGTAGAACGCCCCTGGGTTCAATCCCCAGTACCGCAAAAAAAAAAAGGAAAGCATAGGGATAAGTCTTCATGACCTTGGAATTGGTGACAGATTTTCACATACGACACCAAAAGTACAACCAACAAAAATAAAACTTGAAAACTTTTAAAAATCTAAGACTTTTGGGCTGGAGATGTAGCTCAGTGGTAGAGCACTTGGCTAGCATGTACCAAGTCCTGGGTTCCATCCCCAGCACCAAAAAAATAAATAAAACATTTGTGCTTCAAAGGCAACATTAAGAGAGTGAACAGATAATCCATAGGATGGATTAAATTATCTGCAAATCATATACCTGACACAGGACTTGTATCTATAACATATAAAGAACTCTTTTTTTTTTTTTTGCGCTACCAGGGATTGAACCCAGAGGCATTCTACCTCCGAGCTACACCCCCGGCCCTATTTTTCATATTTTATTTTGAAACCAGGTCTCACGAAGTTGCAGAGGCCTAAGTAGCTGAGGCTGGCCGCGAACCCGGATCCTCCAGTCTCGCCTCCCAAGTAGTGGGATTACAAGCGTGTGCCACCACGCCGGCTATATAAAGAACTCTTATACCTCAACAGTAATACATTTTTTTTTTTTTTGGTACTGGGGATTGAACCCAGAGACATTCTACCTCCAAGCTACACACCCAGCCCAATTTTATTTCTTCATTTTGAAACAGGGTCTCACTGCATTTCTGAGAGCCTTACTATGTTGCCTAGGATAGCTTTGAACCTGCGATCCTCCTGTCTCAACCTCCCAAGTGCTAGGATTACAAGCATGCGCCACCGTGCCCAGCTCAAGTAACACTATTTAAAAACTGGCAAAGCCAGGTGTGATGGTGCATTCCTGTAATCCCAGTACCTGGGAGGCTGAGACAGAAGGATCAGAAGTTCGAGGCCAGTCTCAGCAACTTAGCAAGACCTTGTTTAAAATTAAAAAATAAAATAGGAAGCTATTTTATTACGTTTATATAGGTATTTATTTTAATATTTATATAGGTATTTATCTTTTAAGTTAAAAAATAAAATAAAATAGCTCAAAGGCAGAATTGCCCCTGGGTTCAATCCCCAGTCCAAAAAAAAAAAACTGGCAAAGAAAGCTGGGTTTGCTGGGGAACGCCTGTAATCCCAGTACTTGGGAGGTTGAGACAGGAGAATCACAGCTTTAAGGTCAGTTTCAACAATTTAGTGAGACCCTGTTTCAAAATAAAAAGGGATGGGGAGTGTACCTGAGAGGCAGACTGTGTCTGGGTTCAATCCCTAGTACCAAAAAAAATTGGCAAAAGATCTGAATAGAAGTCTCTCTAAGGAAGATATACAAATTGCCAATAACCACATGACAAGATGCCCCCAACATCATTAGTCATGAGAAGCGCAATCAAGACCACATTAAGAAAGCACTTCACAACTTGTATAGCTAGAATTAGAATCAGATAACAAGCGTTGGCAAAGATGTGGAAAAACTGGAACCCTCATTCACTGCTGTGGCAACATAAAATATACAGCCACTTTTGTAAACAGACAATTTCTTTTTTTTTTTTTTTGCGGTACTGGGATGGAACCCAGAGGCATTCTACCTCTGAGCTACACCGCCCAGCCCTATTTTTAATTCTTTATTTTGAAACAGGGTCTCACTACATTTATGAGAGCCTTACTATGTTGCCAAGGCTAGCTTTGAACCTGCGATCCTCCTGGCTCAGCCTCACAAATACTGAGATTATAAGCGTGAGCCACCATGCCTGGCTGTGGATTTTGTTTTTTGTTTTTGTTTTTTCAGCGGTACTGGGGACAGAACCCAGGAGCATTCTACCTCTGAGTTACTACACCCCCAGCCCTATATTTTATTCTTTTAATTTGAAACAAGGTCTCACTAAATTGCAGACATTCTCACTAAGTAGCTGAGACTGGCCGCAATCCTGTGATCCTCCTGTCTCAGCCTCCCAAGTACTGAAGGGATTACAAGCGTGTGCAACCACGCCCGGCTTTAGGTATATTCTTGAGAATTAAAAACATATATCCTGAGAGTCGGGCATGGTGGCCCACACCTGTAATCCCAGTACTCGGGAGGCTGAGACCGGAGGATTCGGGTTTGTGGCCAGCCTCAGCTACTTAGTGAGGCCCTCCGCAACTTAGTGAGACCCTGTTTCAAAATAATCAAGCCGGGCCTGGTGGCGCACGCTTGTAATCCCAGTACTTTGGGAGGCAGAGACCAGAGGATCCGGGTTCGCGGCCAGCCTCAGCTCGCTAGCGCGCGCGCGCTTACTCACTTACTTGCTTACTCTCTCTCTCTCTCTCTCTCCCTAGTGAGGCCCTCCGCAACTTTGTGAGACCCGGTTTCAAAATAAAGCATAAAGAAAATAGGGCCGGGGGTGTAGCGTGGAGGCAGAATGCCCCTGGGTTCAATCCCCGGTACCGCAAAACAAAACAAAACAAAATAAAGAATAAAATAAGGCTGGGGGTGTAGCTCAGAGGTAGAATGCCCCTGGGTCCAGTCCCCAGTACCACAAAAAAATAAATAAATAAAAACAAAACATTAAGTGAGAGCCGGGCATGGTAGCACATGCCTGTAATCCCAGTACTTGGGAGGTTGAGACAGGAGGATGGCAACTTCTAGGACAGCCTCAGCAAATAGTGAGACTCTCATTAACCTAGCAAGACCCTGTTTCAAAATAAAAATTAAAAATTGGGCTGGGGATGTAGCTCAGAGATAGAATGCCCCTGGGTTCAATCCCCAACACCAAAAAAAAAAAAAAAAAAAAACACTGAGAAAATCCAGACACAAAAGGCCACATACTATATGATTCCATTCATTACAAGAGCCCGGAATAAGGAAATCTATACTAACAGAAAGTAGATTAATAAATGCTTAGAGCTGGAGAGATGGGAAGTAGGAGTTGAGGAGTGAAGGCTAAACAGTACAACTTTTCTCTCTGAGGTGATCAAAATGTTCTAAAACTGACTATGATGATGGTTACACCTACTAAAGTCCACCTATTCGAACACTTTAAATGGGTGAACTAGCTGGCTGTGGCTCACACCTACATTCCAGCTACTCCAGAAGACTGCAAATTGGAAGCCAGCCTGGGTAACTTGGCATGACTTTCTCTCAAATAATATAAAACAGATTAGGATGGAACTCAGTGGTAGAGCACTACTGGGTTGATCCCCAATACACCCTTCCACAAACACACACACACAAAAGTAAATTGTATGGTATATAAATTGTCTCAATAAAGCTTTTTTTATTAAACAAAAACATCTGGCTCTTCATGGTGGTACACACCTGCAATTCCAATACTTGGGAGGCTGAAACAGGAGGATCACAGGTTTAAAGCCAGTCTCAGCAACTTAGTGAACTCATTTCAAAATAAAAAAGGCCTGCGGTATAGCTTGGACGTAGTATGCCCCTGGGTTCAATCCCCATTACCACAAAACACACACACACACACACACACACACAATTTGTATTCAGCAATCACTCAATACACATAAGTATAATATACTGATTTTTTTACAACTTTATTTCATTATACTTTGGTTTGAACTAAGCAAATATGATAAGAACATATACAAATCACTCTCATTAATTCATTTCTCCAAATGATTCTGTTAAAATATCCACATTATTACCACATTTTAAAACCTAAAATGAAGCCAGGCATGGTGGCGCACACCTGTAACCCCAGTACTTGGGAGACTGAGACTGGAGGATCCAGGTTCGCGGCCAGCCTTAGCAAGACCCTGTTTCAAAATAAAGATTAAAAATAGGGCTGGGGGGGTAGCTCGGAGGTAGAATGCCCCTGGGTTCAATCCCTGGTATGGCAAAAAAAAAAAACCTAAAATGAGAAAAAAATGTAATAGTAGTTATTACCACTTGTTGAAATCTACTTGTGCCAGAGCCATCATATGTATTAGCTTACCAAATCTCATCATAACCCTATGGAATAAGCAATCAATAATTGTGCAAATGAAGAAGCTAAGGCTCTGAGAAGTTATGTAGCTTGCCTAGACCTTATAAACAGTTTAGGCTGCAGCCAGTGATATTCCAATAAACCTTTTTTGTTATTATTTCACTAACAGATTTTACAGCATGAAATGTAAATAAATCATTTTGCTTATTATTCCCTATTACTAGGATACCTGAATTTGCTCCAACTTGCTTAAAACTCTTCTAGCTGGGTATGGTGGCACACGCCTGTAATCCCAGTACTTGGGAGGCTGAAGACAGGAGGATTACAGGTTCGAAGCCAGCCTCAGCAACTTAGTGAAGCCCCCAGCAACCTAATGAGACCCTGTTTCCAAACAAAAAATAAAATAGAAGCTGGGCATGGTGGCGCAACACCTGTAATCCCAGTACTTGGGAGGCTGAAATAGGAGGATCACAGGTTCGAGAACACTCTCAGCAAGTAGTGAGACTCTCAGCAACCTAGCGAGATCCTATTTCCAAATTAAAAAAAAATTTTTTTTTGCGGTACTAGAAATGGAACCCAGGGGCATTCTACCTCCAAGCTACACACCCCCAGCCCTATTTTTTATTCTTTATTTTGAAACAGGGTCTCACTAAGTGGTGGAGGGCCTCACTAAGTAGCTGAGGCTGGCCACAAACCTGGATCCTCCAGTCTCAGCCTCCCAAGTATTGGGATTACAGGCGTGCCCACCATGCCCAGCTTTCCAAATAAATTTTTAAAAAACAGGGCTGGTGGTGTAGCTCAGAAGTAGAATGCCCCTGGGTTCAATCCCCAGTGCCACAATAAATAAAATAAAATAATAGGGTTGGGGGTATAGCTTGGAGGTAGAAGGCCACTGGACTCAACCCTCAACACCAAAAGCAAACAAAACAAAAAAATAAAAAGGGCTGGGAGTGTAGCTAGGAGGTAGAGTGCCACCAGGGGAAAATACACAAAAATTAATTCACTTCATCATGGCAACAGGTGAAATTTTTCTTTAAATCACTTTTCCCCTATATAACCCTAACCCTAAACAAAGAACTGCAGGGCACTGTTATAAAAATTGTCCCCCACACCTAAAAGAACCCACAAACAACCTTTCAGGAAAAGGAGAGGCACAATGGGAATGGAGGACAGAAAGGATTTACTAAAGAAGTAGATCTGTTAATTTAACATATTTTCTGTCAAGCAAATCAACTGTCCCTGGTGCCATTGTTGCTGAAACAATAACACTCAGGGAAGGGGTGTTCATTAAAAGGAACTGGCCAGGAGAAAAGAACACTCCTACAGTCAACAAGTCTGCTTAACAGGGTTCTCAATTATAAGAACTTATTCCACTCTTGGGAAGGATTACTTGAGGTGATTTAAAAGTTCAACATTGAAAATGTGAAGGGTTAGTGTCACTGTGGCCCCATCACTTCCTCTATTTTCACTTATTTTTGGAAGCTACAGGCAGGAGGAAGGGCACAGAAGGATGCACACACAGTCTGCTGTGACATCCATTCACACATTTAATTCAGGTGGCCACATGCCTCAGGGACTTACCCCAAGTTACACAGTCACTCCAGCAAAGCGGCCCTGGGGAAAAGTAGACCTGGCATAACTCTTGAAGAGTCAAGGCTGCAGAATCAAAGCTAAAAAGCTGCCGATCTGTGCAGTATGATACTTACAAGAACATGACATCATTTAAGCTTGTCAAATGTCTTCCATAAAGGTCATGTGAGGTCAGGGACTTTTAAATGGAAGAATGAATATTATCTTATATACATTTTTACAGGGAGAATGAATATTATCTTCCATATATTTTTACATAATTACATCTGGAACGGGTGTGTGAATAACAATGCAAAACCTAGCACCCAAGATAATAATTATGAGTAGTCATTTGCCCCCTAAAGAAAACTGCTTTTGGCTGAAATGACTGACTTCACACCAACTTATTTACACAAACTCAGGGATTTAACACCTTGATGCAGGCCAGAAATTCTACCCTTCCTCCACCAGTGCCCAGAACAAACCCCAGGACATCAGAAGAGCACAACAATGGAGTAGAAGGGAAAACAAAGAGAGGGTGGTCAGGCCTTATTCCCCAGCCAAAACACAGAAAGAAAAGGAAATCAGACTTTGGGTCTCTGTGGGGCCAAATAACACCAACATGGAAAAGACAAGACTTGAGGAGGATGCTTTCAGTGAAAGACATCATCAAAAGCCACAGATAGGGAGTAAAATCTCCTCCAAGTTCTTCAGTATCTCATCCAAGAAGCACGAAGCCCTTCAGAGCACACTACACTGAAGTCACCATCACAAAGCCATCTTCTCTCCAAACCAAAATAAATACCTACCCATAGAACATCTTGCCTGAAAACAAAATGAAATGAAAGAAATAATGAAAAATATTTAGGGTTCTGTGGTCGGTGTGCTCTAAACAGAAAATTATGATAGAATAATGAACTTTATGTACTTTTTATGTCCCAAACACACACACACACACACACACACACACACACACAACATACACGCACACACACACCCCTTCAACTTAGTTCCCACTGAACTTTTGACCTGGTCATGGCTAAGCCCCTCCACAGTCCACCACTGCACCATGCTGAAGCAATCTGTCAATCTCAATGTACTCTGACAGGCACTGGCAGCGCTGAAGCCACAGAGGCTGTGTGCCCGGCTCCCCGCTCCTCCCTGCCTGCCACTGCAGCACCAGAGTGAGGCCAGCATGGAGGAGAGGCCTTTCTTGTCAGACTCCTTCCCTATACCCCCAAACACTCTTTTTTCCTTCAGTGACTCCCCAGGAAAGAGAAAAATTAACAAAACATCAATCTGTTTCCTAGGTTTCTGACATGAGGAACTGCTGATGACATGCCCATCTAGGAGGAACTTAAACTTCCTTCAATTACTATAAATGTGAATATCAAAGGTTTGAATTTAGGGAGGAATCACTATTTAAAGAAAAAAAACCATCACCTCATATATACAGAGTGCTACTGGCACCTAGAGGGTACAGGCCAGGAATGCTGCTAAACATCACATAATGCATATGACAGCTTCCCACAACACAGGTTTATCTGGCCCAAAATATCAACCAACAGTGCTGAGGCTGAGAAACTAAGTGTGAAAGGAACCCACAGAATACTGAGCTCAGTGTTATTACCAAACCCTGTCTTTCTCAATGGCCAAAATGCTGAAAACAGACTGTCCCCAAGTTTTCCCACAGAAATTGATTAGATTTCATTTGTTTCTTTGATGTTTTGGTACTGGGGATTGAACCCAGGGGCATTCTACATCCAAGCTACACACCCAGCCCTTTTGAAACAGTCTTAAAGTTACATACAGCACTGGCTTCAAGCCTGCGATCTTCTTGTCTCAGCCTCCCAAGTACTGGGATTACAGGTGTATGCCACTACACCTGGCTGAAACTGGTTAGTATTTTTTAGAGATTAATGCAAAGAAGATATAATAAATGGATCCAAGGCACAGTGTCCAATGAAAATATGGATGACAGCAACAGTTACCTGAAAAGGTCTCAATATCCAACAAAAGGTTACGGTATCAAACGAAAGGCAAGCCACAAGCCAGAAGCACATTTTATTCAAAGTTCTAGGTATAAATGATGTTAAATATAACAAAAAACAAAAGTGAAAGCAGGGTAACATAATCAAAACATTCATCCTCCAGAATTCCTCAAAATCTCCAAGTACAGCTGGGCATGGTGGCACACACTTGTAATCCCAGTATTTGGGAGGCTGAGACCAGAGGATCCGGGTTTGCGGCCAGCATCCACTAATTAGTGAGGCCCTCCACAACTTAGCGAGACCCTGTTTCAAAATAAAGAATAAAAAATAGTGTTGGGGGTGTAGCCCAGAGGTAGAATGCCCCTGGGTTCAATCCTCGGTACCGCCAAAAAAAAAATCTCCATGTACAAAATCTTAGGTCAGCCGGGCACACGCTAGTAATCCCAGTACCTGGGAGGCTGACACCGGAGGATCCGGGTTCGCGGCCAGCCTCAGGTACTTAGTAAGACCCTGTTTCAAAATAAAGAATAAAAAAATAGGGCTGGGGGTATATAGCTCCGAGGTAGAATGCCCCTGGGTTCAATCACCAATACCACAAAAAAAATTTGTATTCAGGGGCTGGGGGTGACACACACTGGTATAGCATGAGCTTAGCCTGTGCAAGGCACTGGGTTGGATCCTCAGGCCCCCCAAAAAGAGAGGCTGTTCACAATTACATCAACTAGATCTAAAGCCAAGCAATTAGAGCTGCCCCTCAGCCGTCTATCCACTAAACTTTTACCTCTGCACTTGCCGCTGACCAGCGCTCCTCATTCTGAACCCCTAACACACCAAGAATCCTGCCCTGAGCCTCTGCTGATCAAAGGGCAGACACTCAGTGGTAGCGAATGCTGCCAAGTTGTATTTTAGGCTTTCCTAACTGTGTGCCAGAAAATTAAGCAAGACCAAATTTAACTTCCATGGTAAAGCAAGCCAGATGCTAACACAGGCTGTCCTTCAGGACCAGAGTAATGCCCCTTCAACTGCAGGGGTTTCAGCTGGGCGTGGCGGCACACGCTTGTAATCCCAGTTCTTTGGGAGGCGGAGCCCGGAGGACCCGGGTTCGCGGCCAGCCTCAGGTACTTAGTGAGGCCCTCCACAACTTCGTGAGACCCGGTTTCAAAATAAAGTATAAAAAATAGGGCCGGGGGTGTAGCGCGGAGGTAGAACACCCCTGGGTTCAATCCCCTGTACCGCAAAAAAAAAAAAAAAAAAAACCTGCAGGGGTTCCAACTGCCCCTCTGAAGCTTCATATGGTAGGTGAAAAAGGGATGGGGGGAAAACCCTTTCCTTTCAAAATGTTGATATAATGGGAAGAAAACTGGGAGAAAGTTACATGATGATAGAACATTGCCCCTTTCACAACTGCGGCATCACCCGCACATATACCGCTGTAGAAGTATCGCACGCTAACCAATTGCGCCACTGGAGCATGCTACATTGCCCCCTTTCAGATTTCAAACCTCACATGGATTTGCCCTTTTGTAATCCATATCCAGTTGCTGGGCTTTCCTTCTCAAAGGAGAGCAGATTTTGATTCTTCAGAAGACATTTTATTTTCTGGATCTTACATTAATTAAACAAGACTAGTTGGACAAACCACAAAATTTTAAATCATTTTAAATCACTCATCTCCTTCAGTATCATTCAAATGCCACCTATACCTAATTGCCCTATTTTAAATTGCAGGACCCACCCCTCAATAAAGTCATCTGTATGCCTCCAAAGGCTTTATTTCTAGTGATCCTTTGACTTCATGCATCTGGTACTTACCAATCTGTTCACTTACCAATCTGTTCACTGTCTCATTCTATTAAAAAGAGGGCAGGTATTTTTGTGTTATGTTCACAGCCGTACAACAGAACTAGTATCCTGCCTAGCACTTAGGAGATGCTTTATAAATATTTCCTGAAACAGCTAGGCATGGGGGTGCATGCCTATAATCCCAGTATTTGGAGGCTGAAACATGAGGCTCACAGGTTCAAGGCCAGCCTCAGCAACTTAAAACTCTCAAAAATTTAACGAGACCCTGTTTCCCACTCTCTCTTTTTTTGTGTGTGGTGTGTGTGTGTATGTGTTTTACTGGGCATTGAACCCAGGGGTGTTCTACCTCCTAGTTACACCCCCAGCCCTATTCTATTTTTTATCTTGAAACAGGGTCTCTAGCTGGGCATGGTGGCACATGCTTACAATCCCAGTACTTGGGAGGCTGAGACAGGAGGATCACCTCAGCAAGTAGTGAGACTCTCATCAACCCAGTGCCCTGTTTGAAAATAAGAAGTAAAATCAGGCGGGGGGTGTAGCTGGAAGGTAGAATGCCCCTGGGTTCAATCCCCAGTACCAATAAAAAAAATTTTTTTTTAAAGGCTGGGAGGTAGAATGACCCTAGGTTCAATCCATACATACATATATACATGCATGCATAGTTGCTAAAAGAAACACATGAATAAATGAACTTGTTCCTCTGCACTTTGTTTGGCAGAATGTTTAAGAGGATCTCCTGAACCAAAGAACTCCAGACCTAGGCTATGGAATTTCAGCCACTCTTACAGTTCTATGCTGCTATTTTACAGATAATGAAAACTAAAGCAGAAACAGTGTGATGTCATGGCAACAGCACAGAACTTGGTATGAAAGAACATGAGACCCAAGTAAGAGTAGCCCTGACCTCCTGGTGCCAGTTAAGGACAACTAAGGATAACACGAGACATTATGAAAATGTACAAAATATAAGTGGCATTGATCATTACATAATTTTGACCTGTCCAAGGTCACAGAGCTGATATGTGGCACAATTAGACTGTTAGTTTTCTGGGCTGAGGTATAACTCAGTGATAGAACTCTTGCCTAGCATGCCTGCAGGCTCAATGTCCTAAGACTTGATTCCCAGCACCACAAAACAATAATGATAATAGTAAGTAGAATACGACTTTCCTATCTCCTAGTCCAGTGCATCTTGGGTCATGAAATGAGGCTTCTGATTCCCCTTATCAGGGCCAACTTGTTCTTTTCTGTAGTTCTGGGTCTCTTAACCTTTGTAATGGTTGAGAACTTCTTTCAGAATCTGATGAAAGCATAAGGCTCTCCCCTACAGCAAAGTCTAGGTGTGTACAACTAACTCCTATTGCCCTCCCTTGGTGCCAGGTTTAAGAATTGTTGATATCACTAAGGTATTCTTAAGTTTCTCTTCAGTGAATTTTCTTTTGTACTGGGATTACAAGGGTGTGCCACCACACCCGGCCTTAAGTGAGTTTTCTTACTTTAAGTTGTAATAATTTCTGCCTTGTGCTTTTCAGTAAGGGGTTGGATCAAGGAAACACCAAGGGTAGATCCCCTTGCACACAGCCTCCAGATCATCATGTTGATTAGGTAAGGGCTGGGGGTGTAGCCTGGAGGTAGAATGCCCCTGGGTTCAAACCGCAAAAAAAAAGGGGGGGTGGGGGTGTAGCTCAGAGGTTTAATCCCCAGTACCAAAAAGAAAAAGGTCCTGGGGCCAGGAGAAAAAGCAGTACTAAATATTTGGAGAAGTCAATTAACCTTTCATCATTTCTCCAGTCAAAAGAGAATTTAGCCAATCTAAACCACTAGAATATTAAAAAATTGATTTAAACCGGGAGTGGTGGCACATGTTTGTAATTCCAGTACTTGGGAGGCTGAGACAGGAGGATCCAGGTTCACGGCCAACCTCAGCTACTTAGTGAGGCCCTCCGCAACTTAGTAAAACCCTGTTTCAAAATAAAGAATATGCCAGGCGTGGTGGTGCACGCTTGTAATCCCAGTACTTTGGGAGGCGGAGACCAGAGGATCCGGGTTCGCAGCCAGCCTCAGCTCTCTCGCTCTCGCTCTCTCCCTGTCTCTCTTTCTCTCCTTAGTGAGGCCCTCCGCAACTTCGTGAGACCCGGTTTCAAAATAAAGTATAAAAAAAAATAGGGCCGGGGGCGTAGGGCGGAGGTAGAACGCCCCTGCGCTCAATCCCCAGTACCACAAAAAAAATAAAGAAAGAATAAAAAATAGGACTGGGGTATAGCTCAGAGGTAGAACACCCCTGGGCCCTGGGTTCAATCCCCAGTACCAAAAAAAAATTGATTTAAGTGTAGTAGTATACAATCATGGTTCTGAAATATTAACCACTAATCTCACACGAAGGAAACCGGTTAAGCCGGGCATGGTGGCGCATGCTTGTAATCCCAGTACTTGGGAGGCTGAGACAGGAGGATCCGGGTTCACGGCCATCCTCAGCTACTTAGTGAGGCGCTCTGCAACTTCGTGAGACCCAGTTCCAAAATAAAGGATAAAAAATAGGGCCGAGGGTGTAGCACGAAGGTAGAACGCTCCTGTGTTCAATCCCCGGTACCACAAAAAAAAAAAAAAACCGGTTATGAGCAACTTTGATAAATCCCCTGGTTCCAGAGTAGATGCTTAATAACTTGAACTATTGAATTCCGTGTCATTAATCCATTATTGTTCAGCAATACCTCAGTCTACTCTGAAAAATAAAAAGAACATCTAATCTATGGCACAAATACATTGTGAACATATTTAGGAATTTCTAAATAAGTTAACAGTTAATAGCTTTTATCCTTGAACTAAGATACAATGTTAACAGTTTACAGTGGTGATTTCGGGTAACTTTCATTCTTCTATCTTTATTTATTTATTTATTTATTTATTTATTTATTGGTATTGGGGATTGAACCCACAGGTAATCTACCTCCGAGCGACACCCCCGGTCCTATTTTTTTTTTATTCTTTATTTTGAAACAGGGTCTTGCTAGGTTGATGAGAGTCTCACTATTTGCTAAGGCTGTCTTTGAACCTGCAATCCTCCTGTTTCAGTCTCCCAAGTACTGGGATTACAGGCGTGTACCACCGCTCCCAGCTATATTTCTGTCTCTCTCTCTCTCTCTCTCTACCTACCTACCTACACACACACACACACACACACTCGTGGGGATTGAACCCAGGGGCATTCTACCTCAGAAATATATCCCTAGCACAAGCCAGGCATGGTGGCCCGTGCTTGTAATCCCAGTACTTGGGAGGCTGAGACCAGAGGATCCGGGTTCCCAGCTAGCCTCAGCTACTTAGTGAGGCCCTCGCAACTTAGTGAGACCCTGTTTCAAAATAAAGAATAAAAAATCGGGCTGGGGTTGTATCTCGGAGGTAGAATACCCCTGGGTTCAACCCCTAGTACCGCCAAATATATATATATATATCCCTATATATATATCCCTAGCCCTCTAGCCCTTTTTATTTTCAAAACAGGGTCTCAGCCAGGTGTGGTGGCACAGGTTTGTAATCCCAGTACTTGGAAGGCAGAGACAAGAGGATTGCGGGTTGGAAGATAGCCTCAGCAACTTAGTAAGGCTGTCCATATCTCAGTGTTTCAAAATAAAATAATAAAATAGGATTGGGGAGCCAGGCGGGGTGGCACACGCTTGTAATCCCAGTACTTGAGAGGCAGAGACCAGAGGATCCGGGTTCGGGGCCAGCCTCAGCTACTTAGTGAGGCCCTCTGCAACTTCGTGAGACCCAGTTTCAAAATAAAGTATAAAAAATAGGGCCGGGGGTGTAGCTCGGAGGTAAAACGCCCCTGGGTTCAATCCCGGGTACCACAATAAAAAAAAAAAAACAGGATTGGGGGTGTAGCTGAGGTAGAATGCCCCTGGGTTCCATCCCCAGTGCCACAAAAATAAACAAATAAATAGGGCTGGGGGTGTAGCTGGAAGGTAGAATGCCCCTGGGTTCAATCCCCAGTACTGCAAAAAAAAAAAAAAAACCTTACTGAGGCTGGCCTGGATCCTGTGGTCCTCCAGTCTTAGCTTCCCATGTACTGGGATTACAGGCATATGTCACTGCAGTTATTTTTCGATAATGTGTAAGTTTTAAATAATATTTATGACCGGGCGTGGTGGTGCACACTTGTAATCCCAGTACTTG
>PVJS01033190.1:0-22317 GCA_004027185.1 Glis glis | reverse complement strand
CACACACACTATTCAAGACTTGAAAATACATGACATTTTTTTTGTACTAGGTATTAAGCCCCAGAGCATTCTTCATCTCAGCTCCATCCCCAGTCCTTTATTATTATTATTTTTTTTTTCGGTACCGGGGATTGAACGCAGGGGTGTTCTACCTCCGCGCTACACCCCCAGCCCTATTTTTATACTTTATTTTGAAACCAGGTCTCACGAAGTTGTGGAGGGGCCTCACTAAGTAGAGAGAGAGAGAGAGCTGAGGCTGGCCGCGAACCCAGATCCTCTGGTCTCTGCCTCCCAAGTACTGGGATTACAAGCGTGCGCCACCACGCCCGGCCATTATTATTATTATTTTAATTTTGAAACAGGGTGTCACTAAATTGCTGAGGGTAGCCTTGAACCTGCAATCCTCTTGCCTCAGCCTCCCAAGTACTGGGATTACAGATGTGCACCACCACAACCTGGCAATATATGACAATTGAGGTACTTTGAGTGTATATGTATCTATATAGCTTCCATCAATCTAATGATCGACTATCTGCCAATCCACACATATACACTCTATCACACATATATAAGTTATTTTATTCTGATAATTACTCATGGAATCATACCTTGTACCAAACTAAATTTATATGGCAAATTACAGGAGCCAAAGACGATAACCTTCTTTTCATAAACACTAAATATCTTAGACATATTTGGTCAAAAATGCATAAAAGACCTCTTATGAATGTTTTGGTTTAATATCTCTTGCAATACAAATGTCCCAGAGATTACATAATCAGACTCTTGGGCCTCAGATGACATAGTATCTAAAAATTGTAGAAAACAGCTCACTAAAGCTCTGTAAGAGATTAGGCTAGATTGCATTAGTAAAGCAGGCCGAATTCTATTAGAGCTCAATATGTGGAAATAAATGTATAACTAGGCACCATCTCTGTTCTCTTAAAAGAAGTGTGTATGTGTGTGTGTGTGTGTGTTTTCATGAAAATATGGGTACTCTCGGGGGTTAACTGCTGCTCTTTCTTGCCTGGCATACATCAGCTCATTTTGACATGAACTTCCGTCTTCTTTCTCTGGAGCTGCTGCTACAATGATTTGTGAAAGGTTAAAAGGCGTTTCCATGACAATTACTATGCAATAGCCAGCTGTGACACACTGGAAGTCACTGCTGCTTTGTGACATATATACCTTAAAAGCATATATCCATGTCCAATCAAATAGTCATAGCTAAAGGATATTTAATTGCTCTAATCAGTACCAAATTATATACAAACATTAGTTTAAACAAGACTGAAAATTGTAACTTTCTCCTGCTATTTGTCTTTTATAGTTCTGCACATATTTTTCTCAACAGGCTTCTGTCTTATTATTAGTATTCATTTTGTCCTCTTAAAAAAATATATATATGTTTAAAATAATATAAATATGTGTTCGAAACATATAATATTAAATTTATATAAATTATTAAATTTATATAATTTACATATTATATTTATATAATTTAAAACATATATATTTAAACTATATATATTTTTAAAAAGCATATATGTGTGTATGTGTGTGTATACCTATATGTATATATACACATATATATGTATATGTATATTGAAATATACATACATACATACATGTTTATCCATATATGTGTGTGTATGTATACTTCAGTCTCCAGTACAAAATACATACATTATATTTATACCTCCAGGCTACACCCAGGTACATTATACCTCCAGGCTACATCCCCAGTCCTTTTCTTTAGTTTTTATTTCTTTATATTGAAACAGGGTCTCACTAAGTTTCTAAGGCTGGTCTCGAACCTGCGATCTTCCTGTCTCAGCCTCCCACATACTGGGATTACAGGCATACACTGCCATTCCTGGCAAAAACCTATTTACATATATTTAAAACCAGCTTTCTACTGGCTTGTTTCTTTAAAGATGACACTAGGGGTTGGTTTTCTTAAAGTATTATAATGAACACACATCATTTTTTGTCCCCTAATTTTCAATCGGGTTGATCTTTAGCATGCTCATGTCTTTAATTCAAGCTAAAATAAAGATACTCAAGACAAAACAAAACAAAAACAAAACGCACCAGCGGGTGTCTTATAAGTAGCAGGCTTTTATTTCATCTGTGCACTGAAAGCTGCACCGTGATATTGTTGATTTCAACCTTGTTCCGAACTTGAGCCTTGCCTGTTGTCTGTGAAAATAGAACACATACAAGTAAAAATTTAAATTTCACAAAAATGGCTCTTCTCACTTGTGTACTTAAGCCTGCTGCTAGAATGTTCTTTCCCTATGCAGATGAAAACAGGTATGGAGTCACAGACCAAAAGCGAAGATGTAGGAAGTTGGTCCTCTGTTCCAGTTATAGCAGCCATGCTAATCCTTTTTGCTCGTTTTGTCAGCAGTATTTTTTAGAGTCCTTTAAAAATTATAGTAGATTTGAAATTTTATTTTCATGTCCTTAATTATCTCTTTCTTCTTATATTTTACATTTTAAGAATCTAGATTTGTCGAAAAAAGGCTTAATTGAAACTTTTTAGAAAGCATACTTGTTACTGAGAAATTAATCAGCAAAATCAGTGAGTTAATTTTAATGATGATTACTATTTTAATGGGTGAATATTTTTAGCTCTATCTGGAATGCAAAAATGCTTTCTGACTTGGTGAGATTTAAAAAGAGTACAAACTGTGCTATGCCATAGCTAACAAGAACAGCACATTATCTTAATTCAAATTAGAAAGATATTTATAGAATAGACTAAATGCCGCAGTACAGGTAATGAATAAATTATGCGGGACACCGAATTCTGGTAAGTGGGTAATGAGGCTGTCCCCCAATGGCTGTGGCAGTTAACTGTCCTGCTGAGAATCGCAATGATTTCCCTCTAACCCATTTTGCTTATTTTATGAAGAAAAAATATATATCTGTCAATTTAGGCTTAAGCTGTAAACTACTATATTGTACCTGGTGGGGTGTGTTTATGACTCTCATTAATCAAAGATGAGTGGCGTGCGTCCACTATTTAGTGAGAGTAGAGAATGGAATTTTCCATAGAACATCATGTTATGAATTGCTATGACTCATAATATGTTCCCATAAATAAGCCCTCCATGAACAGTGTATTGTAATAGCTGCCGTGTGGAATATCCTTAGCAATAGTTTTTTAACTCGGTATCTGTTATGTGAACTACCTTTTCTGTCGTTTGTTTTCACAGTTGAAGCATTAGATGAAACCATAATATTTACTACTGTTCATTTGTTCGCTGTCAGTATAAAATATTACCAGGCAGCATGGGGCCGCGGTGGCGAGGGGCACAGAGGATTCAGGAAGGGAGAGTGTCAAGGTTTATTCAGAGTGTCAGTTAAACAGGTAAACATCTAACACATTTGTTTCTAGAGCTCCCTTGTGAGTAAAAATAATTGCATGGAAATAATTTCAAAGGAAACTACTACTTTAGAGATTAGCCTCCTAGAATTGGAGACATCATCATCATCATCATCATCATCATCATCACCATCATCATCATCAACAACAACCAGGGAGCTGTGCTTTATCTGTACCCAGGTATCTGACAGTGGTCACAATTCCTTCTCTTGTTGGCCTTCACCATGGTCAAGGATAATGACTTCCAAGATGGAAGACATCTCTTTACCATTCAGTCCTTTTTATCTCCGGGTCACTGTGGATAAATGAACAATTAGAGCTCTTGACACTAGTGGCAACTATCCTGAATCTAAAAATATTTCATTTTGGCAAGTAGCATCCATCACACCACTGAAGAGATGGATCCATGATTGGCCAGTGTACTGTTGGCCCAGAGATAGTCCCTGAAATGGACTCTGTGAATCTCAGCCTTCCCTCCTGTGGCAAAACTAGAATGAAAAGAATGATTTTTCCTTTCTCTGGGAGACAGTTTTTGTTAGCAATGGCCCATACTGAAAATATTTCTTTAACCTTTTATAGTAAATGAAATAGCCACCTTATTAGATAAATGCCCAATTCCATTCTCAGGGCTATGATTTTAAATCTTTCTAAACATCTCTTTATTTGCAGAGAATACCATATGGTCCCTGCTCTGAAAGCCGTTCTTTTTTACATGCCTAAGAACCCAGCCATCAAATCCACTGGATGAAGATACAGTACACACAGCATGTACTCAAACCCACCTGCCTGGACCTACCATCCCCTCAACTGAGAGATACAAATTTGCTTTTACACACCATAAAAGAGAGATTTTTTTAATCCTTTCTAAACACATACCTGCTAGCGAGTGGTTGCATTTATATATATCAGAATAAGACCTTGGTTTGAAATCAGAGGGTAGTTTTCAGGGCTTGTGAAAATAGACCAAAAAAAGAAATTCAATGAGTGCTCCCCTTCTCACATCCTATATAAAGACATTTTGTTTTCCCCGCACAATGGGAAGAAATTAATACAAGATAAAGAGAGGTTCTGAGACCATTCTTACTGAGTTCTCATGCATTTGACTTCTCTTGTAGAGCTTTTATGAGAAAGGCATGCTGAACACAAAGGACCATAAATATTTATATAATAAAACATCTTACTTGGAAAAGTCTATTGTGAAAAACACAGATAGCCAGACACTCACTGCCACCTTGCAGCCTTTGATAACAGACTGTATTCGCCACATTTAATTCCCTCCATTCTGTTTTCTTATTCTCTCCTCATATTTCCGCTTAAGGAGTTCATCATTTGCCCAAATTCACTTCTGATTCTCAAGACCTTTACTCTGACCTTGTTTTGAGACTGTTTGTATAGTCAACTCATTAGAATCAGGCCTTTATCTATCCCATCTCCACTCCAAACTACAGAGTATGGCATAATACAGAAGTGCTCATTATTAAGATGTCTAGTCCTTCATCTTCCTCCTGAATCCCCTATACTCTTCAGTTACATTAATCTTGTCTTCCTCCATTTCTTTCTGGCCTTACACTTTGTTGGTACACTCCCATCTTAGGTTGAGTCTCCCAGAAACAGACCTTGAGACCCGGTTTGGGTTCAAGGGTTTGTGAAAGAAAGTCTTCCAGGAGTAACCAGCTGGTGAGGGGGTGAGGGGATCCAGCAAGAGTAGGTTCAGGTAATGTTGCACGTTCATCTTAATCCTGCTGGGAGAACTGGAAAAGAGGCTGTGCTGTGGTGTTTGCTCCTCCTGGAGACAAACAAGGAGCTTAAGTGCTCTGCAAGCTAGTGAGTACTAGGAGGAAAGAAGATGCAGAATGTGGACTTCCAGCTCTTCCAGAGCTATCTTAGCCACAAGGCACAGACAGGTAGAGAAATGTAGAACTTGCTAGTGCAACATACTGTGAGAGATGGGATGGGCAAGCTCTGGATCTACTAGCACTCTGCTGAGATAGTTTTTGAACTGACCAATGAATTCATTCATCGTCTGTTCCTTCTTTGTTAAACAAACACATTACTGATGCCATATTTTGCTTTATGTAGCAGGGATGTGATTGAACTCTTTTTGAGCACCTCTTACTGGATGTACATTGTTCATTAGCAATGCTTAAGTTTATGGCACTTTTCAAAAATGAAAATTTGCCTCCAGGGATATGAAGTGAAATGACATTTGCAAAATAATGGAAGAAAGCCGGGAGTGGTGGCGCACGCTTGTAATCCCAGTACTTTGGGAGGCGGAGACCGGAGGATCTGGGTTCGCGACCAGCCTCAGCTCTCTCTCTCTCTCTCTCTCTCTCTCTCTCTCCCTCCTTGGTGAGGCCCTCCGCAACTTCGTGGGACCCGGTTTCAAAATAAAGTATAAAAAAAAAATAGGGCCAGGGGCGTAGTGCGGAGGTAGAGCGCCCCTGCGTTCAATCCCCGGTACCGCAAAAAGAAAAGAAAAGAAAAATAATGGAAGAAAGACTGAAGATATTTCTATTTACATTATCCCAGCCCTCATCACTGTAATAGGTTAATGGCATAAATTAAAGTTTGGGTGGCATACTTTCCTTGATCAGAAAGCAAAAAGAAAATGAACAGAAATAGCAAGTCATAATATTTTGTAATTGCGCACTTAGGATAAACTTAAGAACTCTAATTTAGTAGGTACCAGAAAATGAATAAGAACTTAATATTTATTGAGCACCTTCTAGGTGAGTTTATGTGTAGACATGACCTAATTTTATTTCCATAACTGATATTATGGTTGAATTATACTCTTTATTTTATTGATAAATGAACTATGGTTTAAGTAAAAATGCTTGTCCAAAGTCACATAACTTGCAAAAAAAAAAAAAAAATAAAGCTGAGTTGCAAAAAAAAAAAATAAAGCTGAGTTTCAAACTTGGGTTTTCCTCCTTCTAGAATGACAGGCATGCCTCTTAATTCATACCATAAATAACACCATAAATAACAAAAGGGGAGATATTAAGGTATTAAGTGGCAAGGTATTAGTAGATATTGGACCAAAGCCAAATCTTTGAAATTTGTTATGTTACCTTTAATATACTAAAAATCTTAAGGATTGAGAATTATCCTTACTTCTGTCAAACATTTAGTGATGTTAAACTATACATTTAAAATGTGTGTCTTTACTATAAAATATGACAAACATTAAGCCATGATTGAAAATTATATTACACAGTTACAAGTTACATATGGTTTCACTCAGTCCTGTATACATTTATTCAACAAAGAATTATTAAGCATTGACTATGTTTTCTGGCACCTGGGAGTAGAAAGATGATTAAACATAATCTCCACCATCAAAAGAGCTTCTTAGGTGGTAATTGGAGTCAAATGAGTTCAATAAAATGCTCCAGGATTAGACAGAAGATGTGTTTTGTACCATAGAAGCATAAATGACAGGGTGGTCAGTTTTACATGGGACCTCAGTAAAGGCTTCATAAAGAAGATTATGCTTAATCAAAGTCTTTAAAATTAATAGATATGTATCAGCCCCAGAGACAAAAAGGGGGTTAGAGAACAGATGAAATAAATCAACAAGATCCACACGCGTGGATCAGCATGGTTTGTAACCTAAATATAACTGGGAAATCATGTGCCCTGGGATATCTGTGATGCATGGTCAAAGATAGAACAGTTCAATTAAAAATATAATTTAAATGATTTAAATATTCATAAAATGTTGATAAAATGTCCAAAGGTAAGAGGACCCTAATCTCTATTTTTGTGTTCCTTTATTGGACTTTTTATTGAAGCAAAAATACTGACAGGAAAAGGAACACATTTTGGGCACAGTTTGATGGATTGTCACAAAGGGGACACTCCTGTGCAAGTACCAGGTCAACAAGAAAAACTGGACTAGTACATTTGAAATCTCTCTTCTCACCAGATACCAGGTCCTCAGGGCAATTAGAACCTGCAGCACCACACAGGTAAATCATGTTCCTCTGTCCCTCCCATGACTTCCTGTAGTGTGGAATGTCGGGGCCACCTCAAGCTCTTTGGTGTTCAGCTCCACAGCCTTTACTAACCTCACTCTACTTCTGAGTATGCTGAACACCTAGTCTCAGTTTTGTTTAGTTTCATAATGCTCCTATTAGTTGAAGCAGAGACTGCAAACTACTCAAACAAAATCCTGGGTTGGCCTCTCTTTCCAGGACTCTAAATCTCCCTGCCTTCCTCTAAAGTGGAGGTAGTCCTATGGCTGAATTTCTATCATGGATATATGAGCCCACGTGATACATGCCACTTGACCACAACTTTACAGGATTGGCCTTTGGGGCAGTTTTATAGAACTGGGCTTGTCTTTTTATGATTCTTCATTGGTGTCATCTAGAATATGCAAATGGCAGATGGACAGAGCTATAAGGAGCAGAAAGGAGTCCCTCAATCAGCATGTGGAATTAAGCTTCCTGACAACCAGGGACACTGGCTTGATCCTTTGCATGAGAAAGAAAATAACCTTTACTGTGCTAAGGTGCTGGAATGTTGGTGTCTATTCCTTATAGCAGCAGCATCACTCTCATCTCAGCTAGCAGTTGACCTAGTAAGTAGGAAGTGTCTGTCCTGTCTAAAAGGAAATGCCTTCTCAGTGGACCCCGTTTCAAAATAAAAAATAATAATTAAAAAAAGGCTGGGGGATATAGCTCAGAGGTAGAATGCCCCTGAGTTCAATCCCTAGCACAAAACAAAACAAAAAGAAACAACAACAAAAAAGAAATGTCATATAATGAGGAACCCTAATATGATTGCATAACTAAAATATAGACTGTCCAGAGCAGGTTGTGGAGATTAAGGATATAGGCCCTGAGACATAGGGACCAGATTAAAGTAGTTTGTAAAAACTTGACCTCATATATCTCCATAGTCATTGTAAAGTCTTTGGTTTATTTTCTGGGCAAGAGTGACAATGGATGAATGAGCAAAAAAGAAACATGATAGCATTCTCATTTCAAAAAGGAGAACCATATGCACAACCTAGACTCAAAGATGGAAGCAATGACATTAACCTCTAGTCTTTGAAAAATCGAGGCCAACTGTCATGACAATGGGAGCCAAGGCAATAACAGAAGAGGAGGAGAGGCTATGGAGGGGTAAGAGAGCAGTTGTGGAAATAAAACTAACAAGATCTGGTGTAATTGAAAAGAAAACAGAAGGCAAATCTGTGGAGGCAATAAAAAGACACCACATTGATGGAAGATGTTAATTGTGGGGGAGACTGGGCCAGGGGAAGAGAGTGTTTTGGAACTTGAAGTACTAGTCACTGGAGTTTTCAGTAAATCTAAAATGATAGAATAAATAAAATCCATTCACTTAAAAAAAGATATAAGTTGTTTACACGTTATAGTTTGCATATATGTTTAAGATGTGGTTGTATATTTCCAACCTGATTTACATTTTCATTAATAGAGACCAATATTAGGTTTTATACTCACCCGTTAAGTGCTGACGTGGGTGAGATGAGATGGGGCGAGAGGGGATTGTCTTGTGCTACTTTCCCCATTGACACCTACAATATTATATTAAAGCTTGAAATCCTCTCACTTAAACATTCAATTGCTGTGACTTTAAACACTACAAGTTGCGTCAAAAAATCTCACCAAAGTTTAGTTTTAAAAATATGGTTTCCTTATTAAAGTACTGAAAAAAAGGAAAAAAAAATAACCTAGTGACTTAACCAGGATCTCCTTCCAAGTGAGAGGAGAAGCTGGCAGTGAAATAATTTCAAAGCTCCAGAATATTCCTTGTTGTGGGATCAAGCGAAGGCCTCAGGCCAAGCAGAACTCACTGATTAGAGTGTATACGGATCCCACTCAACTGCCTGACATCGGGAAAGCCAGCCAAGGGGAGGTACAGTGGATAGTCCCACAAACTCAAGCCACCTGATGTTTTTCTCCTGTGGTTTTCTATAGCTACCGACAGAGGGGAATTTATGTTGTTAGCAGCACCTCCCAACTGTACCAATGGAGTGAGCCAATCCAGATCACAGCCCGGATCCAATTTCAGACAAATAGTTCCCCTCTGAAATCACTACTGCTGACCCTAGAGGTGAGGAGATTGAACACAGAAACATGAATGGCAGCCAAAAAAATACACATCAAGTAACAGCTTCCTTTGGTGTTATATTCCCCAAACATGTAAGAGCCTCAGCTGTATGGAGGTGGGGTGAATACCCTGGGGACCATGAAACCCAAGAAGTGACATTAATGCCTCACAGAAAACCAACCTTTCAACTAGACTGGAATCATGCGTACTTATTAACTGGCTGCCATGGTACAGTGTTGAGGAAGGTCTTTACCACAGGAACATGGGTCTAAACCAGCAGAAGGTAGGTATAATAGCATCCTTGTCAATGTGACCAAAATACCTGACACAAACAATTTAGAGGAGCAAAAGTTTATTTGGGATCATGGGTTCAGAGGGCCAGGCTATAGTAAGCTGGCTCCAAGGCAGGAAAATCATGGTGGCAAGGTATGGCAGAAGAGAGCTGCTCAACTCATAGAGGCTGGAAGCAGAGGGAGAGAGAGGAAGAAGCAGGGATAGATATAGTGCTCAAAGCCACTCCCTCAATGACCCACCTTCCCCAGCCATGCCCTACTTCTGAACCTAGCTGCATTGTCTAAGAAATGAGGTTTTTTTGGGGGGAGAGCATTTCAAATTCAAACCATAATAGGTTATTCAAAGATCTTTATGCTGGATGAAAGTACAAAAATCTCGTGAGGGTATATAGTACAGCATTTCTCAATCTCCATCCTATTGATGCCTTCGGGCCCAGTAATTCTTTGTTGTGGGGATTGTACTATGCAGTACACCTGATTGCCTTTAGACACTAGATGCCAGTAGTAATCCCTGCATGGGTACAAACAAAATTGTCTTTAGACATTGCCTCATATCCCCTGGTGAAGGTTGAAGGGGACACTAAAATCACCCCCAGTTGATAACAGCTGGTATAGGAGATTTCCCTAATGTTACGGAGATTTATTTTAGACAGGACATTTCTTACCTTCATTTTTTCACTTTTTAATTAGTTGCTGACATGCAGAGTCCAAAGAAAGAATCAAATGGGTTCTTAACTCTGTGATTTCTCCCCCAGTTTGCAAAGTAAATGAGGGTGGATACGCATCCATTCAAGGAAAGTGGTTGAGGCTGAGTCTTACCAAGTGATTCCACTGAAGGAGCCTCCCAAGTTCCTAAATCCAACACTGAAGGGGCTGGTGCACACATCAGCTCCAATGATGTGGGGGAAATTGCGCCAGAATAGTTCAAATAAAAAGGCCAAACTGCATGATTCATTTTGGAAGAGTATTTCAAGAAGTGAGCCCTATTTTATAAATTCACATTTTTATTTTTATCCAGGACTCTGAGAGTTCCACTAGAGATAAATGATTCCTTCTTAGAGGGGAAATAAGAAGCAGTTTAATCTTGGCCTTCTATTGCTTGAAACTATTCCACCTCTGTGAACTCATTTCATATTTTAAGCTACTAAGAAACGACTAAAGAATTTAACAAATTCCCATGTGATCACATATTGCTAATAGAAAAACTTGTAATTCTAAAAGATTTCCCCCTTTCTGGGAAGACATATGGTATCCTCAACCATAAGATGGATTCCAGTGGCATTCAGTTCCAATTTTGTCCCCAAACATCCACATTTATTTGTTTATTTAAAAATACATCGGCTGAGAACATTTTTCCCCCTAGGCGTTATCCTAAATACTGGGAATGATTCTTTGAATAGGGGTGGGGGGGAGGGGTTGACAGTGTTCTTCCTAAGACTGACAGTATTGTAGAAAGTGTTTTGAGTAACCTGGTGACTGAAATCTCACACTACAGGGACTCGAATGAAGAATACAGATGCTACTCCGAAGGGCACATGACCAAGGCTCGGGGCCAGGCAAGTCTCCCTGCAGAAGGAGCATGCAAGCCAAGGCACAAGGAGACATTAGGAAGATAAAGTTGGAGGAGAGTTTCCTAAGCAGATGCATGTGCCAATCCCTAGAGGTATCATTATGAAGATAGCACTATTCTATGGTTTTATATACAACCAAAGTTTGGACAGGGGATAGATGAGTTAGTAAGGAGAGGTTGTGTTTGCTGTTGTTGTTTTTTCAAATGACATAATAGAGTTATATATGAAAAATATTAAGCTAATATGATTTCCCACACATTATAAATAAAACATGTTCTCTGACAGCTTTTCAATTGTAACACTAAAAATGGGTCAGGGCAGAAACCATCCGAGGAAGGAAGAAGATAAGATTAAGGGAACACCTGGACAGAAATACAAAGCTAGGTAGTTGGTGATATTTGGCAGAGATGCAGACACAAGGAGGAAATATTGAGACAAGTATTTTCTAACCCTCCTTCAGAAGAGGAAGCATTTTGAGGGAAAGACTAAAAGCAGGGAGATTTTCACTTGGCTGTGGTTTTAAGACCCTAGAGAATATTATGCTAAGTGATATCAGTCAGTCACAAAAAAAATGAAAGGTTTTCCCTCATATGTGGAAGCTAGGGAGAAATTGCGATACAAAAGGGACTCCAGACAAAGAAGGAGAAACCCTAGCAGAGTGATGGAGGTGGTCTAAGGGAGGGAAGTCGGGGGAGGGAGACCTGATGAAGAAAACACTTCAATGGACATGATGTATGTACACAAAAATATCAATGCCAATCTCAGTATCATACATGGGGAAGGGGAACGAGCAGGGGGGGGGAGCTCAGCAAGTGCTGTGTGCATGTATGTCTCTATTGCTCTGAACTTTATCGTGATGCATGATTACAATGCACCAATAATAACTCTTAAAAAGACCCTAGAGAAGATTACAGTGTGCCTGCTCACCATCACCGTCACTAATGTCACAACACAGCACCTAGAAGCAGCGTGGTGAAGCCTGTGAGGTGAAGAGACCCGGGGTTGGCCTTTCTTGAGACATCCCTGAGTCCTCTGCAATGTGACAGCAATGCAGTTCTTGCCCTATGGAGTAGGAGAGCTGAGTACAAAGCCAGGGAGCCTGCCGGAAGGTGCCGTGCACAATGACGAAGTTCTACAGGTAGCACCGTGTTAGGGGCCTGGTCAGGGGTCAGCTGTGTTTGCAGTGGAGAGAACCCCAGGGAGAAAAAAAGCATGCTAAACCACCATCTGGAGGTGAAAAATCAGCAAACAGCAGACCCATTTTGTGCAGACCCGTTCCTTATATAGGGCTCAGCACAAAATAGTACATGTTCACGTCAGTATGATGTACGCATGCTCGTTACACTTTGCTCGTCATTGCGCATGCTCGTTACACTTCGCTCTGTCATTGCGCATGCGCCTTACAATTTGCTCTGTCACTGCGCATGCGCCTTACACTTTGCTCTGTCACTGCGCATGCGCCTTACACTTCGCTCTGTCATTGCGCATGCGTGTTACAATTTGCTCAGTCAGGGCACATAACTATGTGCAATGCGCATGCGCGAGATGTCCTGCCAGCCTGTATTCCGTCTGGGTCCCCACAGGATGCTAGGCTGCTGAGGATGGAGAATAGACTGCACATGTGAATTCTGAGGAGAGCCAGGATGGGACCCATAGAGTCCTGGTAAACAGCCAAGTCATGAGAAGACACCAATTTCATAAGTTACAGAACCAGAAATGTTACTAGAGTAACTTGGGTGTGGTGGTACACGCCTCCAATCCCAGTACTTGGGAGTCCAAAACAAAAGGTTCGCAGGGTCGGGGCCAGCCTCAGCAACTTAGGAGGCCCTTGACAACTTAGTGAGACCCTGTCTCAAAATCAAAAATAAAAAGGACTGGAAGTGTAGCTCAGAAGTAGAAAGTACCTGGGCTCAATCTTCAGTACAACACACACACACACACACACACACACACACACACACACACCCCTACTAGGACATACAACAAGAAAGACAAGGATCATTTTCACGGACACCCAAGGAGCCAAGGACCAGCAAGAAGCGTTACGAGTCCTTCTTCCTCGTCACTCAAGATCCCAAATGATATAGGAGAAATTGATTTGCTGACTAAAGCTAAGAGAAACTTTAAAGAAACTTTAAAATTACAATAAGGCTTAACTTCCCAGATTGGGTATTAGGAGGCAGTTTGGATCAGCTTTTAATTAATAAATAGGTTTGTGTTCTTTGTATATGTGAACATGATATGTTTGACTTTTGTACCTTAGTAAAACGCGGCGAAGGAGCATAGTGGATTAATGCGAATGGTCCCAGTAAGGGGAAACTGATGGATGTAAGGGAGAGAAATTCCAACCTTGCAATAGGAAAATGTTGACTACTAGAAAGTTGAAATGCTTCATCCAGCCTTCCCCATTCCTCCCCCAAAATCATTTTCTAAACAATTGAGACTTTCCAACTTGGCTCCATTTTCATTTCAACATCAATGCTGTTTGCCTTTCTCTAAACAAACACTTTAAAGTCCTTCTGGCATAATCTGCTCCCGGAGAAGATAGTCTGCTTTCTATCTCCACTGCTTGCAAAGTTTCAAGGAAAAGTTGGCAACAGAAACCGGCACAATAGCCGTATCTTCTTAGCAGCAGGTTTTTAAATGCCCTAACCCTTCATCAAATTCTGGCAATGGGAAGTGATCCTAATCACGTCCTGTTAGCTCTTGGATCATGAGTAAGCGATTCTGCACCTTTATTCTACCTCCACTTACACAGTTGAGCTGTGAACTTTTCAAGGTGATAACCTTTAGTGTGTTCAGTCTCAACGCAAGACCGGTACGGGGTAAAACCCAGAGAATATCAAGGTTTTTTTGTTTTGTTTTGTTTTGCTCAGTTTTTTCTATCCTAGATTTCTTTTCTTTCTCTGCCCTCGGGGAGAAGCTCACGTTTCCTCATCCTCAAATCTCCTCTTCGTGCTTTCCCAACCACAGGCCCGGAAAGAAATGGCAACCAAAATCAAACGATGTCTGCACAATACATCCCATCCTTTTTTTCTTTTTTTTTTTTTTTTTTGATACTGAGACTCGTACCTAGGAAATTCTGCCTCCAACCTACACCCTCGGCCCCTTCTATTTTTTTTCTTTTAATTTTAAAACAGGGTCTCGCTAAGCTGCCAGAAGTCTTGCTAAGTTGCTGAGGCTGGCCTTGAACCTTCTGTCCTGCTGTTTTAGACTCCCAAGTACTGGGATGACAGGTATGCACCACCACACCTGGCTGACCTTTGTTTTTTAAAATAGGATATTTTTTGATGTTTATATAATGCCTTTTGCAGTGTTTACCTTCAGATCTCAAGAAGCTGAACCTTCATGACTCAGGAATCCTAGAAGCCAGTGGTGTACTTTCAGTAGTTCAGTTACTGGGGGTTTCACTAAATTGATGAGGCTGGCTTCAAACCTTCGATCCTCCTGTCTCAGCCTCCCAAGTACTGGGATTACAGGCATGCACCACTGCATCCAGCTTCATCCGATCCTCATCACTTGGTGGATATGCCTGAAATCAGAACAGGAGACAGACATGGTTACTCAAGCTATGCACAGTGCGGTGCCATCTTATCCACTGTAGGTGAAGCGCATTACCCATACACACCATGACCCATGCATACATTATCTTTAAAATATTACATTGTTGACAATAGTGATGATGTGATGAAGATTATTCTGGAAAACCCTTGTGGAAGAGCAACTGAAATCTATTAATGGTATACTGTTTTTAAAGAATACTTCTAGATGACTTAAAATATCCATTAAGTAGTATAGCTGAAGCAATTAGAACAACTTGGGAGAAAGCCCTCAGACACTTAATCAACATTCTCTATAGCTGGATCCTAAAAATAAATATGAAGAAAAACAAGAATCTACTTTGCATTGCAGTAGGAAAAGCTGACATGCACAGAAGGCACAAAAGTTGCAAAAGAAATAGTTAACACAGGAAGAGTCATGTCGTAGATTTTCAAGTTTTCACCTGGGCTAGGATGAACCGTGTTTCCCCAAAGTCTCCTTCCTGGACACTTCCACTCACCTTGGACCACAGGAACTATTCCAAGCAGGAAGATGAAGAAGAAGCCATTAAAATAATAATAATAATCTTACATACATTGTCACTTCCCTTTCCGGTATAGATGTGAGGAACCAGCTGAGCCTACAACTCCTTCAGCTTCTTTGATTCTTGGGCCAGGTGTGTGTGTGTGTGTGTGTGTGTGTGTGTGTGTGCGCGCGCGCGTGTGCGCGCATGTGTGTCCTAGGTGCTGAGGAGCACCCTCATAAGCAAAGACCAAGGTGACAAGAACTGGCATGAGTTTCAGTCTGTCTTTATTGACTTCGGTGGATGCTTTGGGGTTCTATCAGCCCTTGCTTTCCTCTACTCAAGACCCATCTTTTCTTTCCAAACACCTATGCTATGGGTTTCCAGCTCCAGCAACAGACACAAGCAGAATCGGCTTACAGAGATAACGTAACCAACACCCACAAATCCACAAGATTGAGCACCCAACCATAAATATAGAAACGTGATATGTTCTTGCTCCTCTGATTTAAGTCTGACTAATGAAGAATTGCATGCTAAAGTGGTTCCTGAGGAATAGAATTTCTTAATTCTGAGCCTTTTGAATTGTTTCTAGGTTTTCTGGAATTGGTTCTCTGATCTGATTGGATTGAAGGAAACTAATGCTGCCATTCCTGGCAGTGAACAGGCGAGTAGTCTCTCCCATGTACTGGCAAAATAGTTGTTCAAAGGATCATATTATCGAATAGTTGATAATTAACAAATTATCACATTTAACTACCAGGGAGGCTGAAACAGGAGGATTGGTGGAACCCAGAATTTAGGGGCCAGCCTTGGCAATATAGTGAGATCCCATCTCAGAACAAAACAAAATAAAAAATAAAAATAAAAATAAATCACATGTAGATACTTGCTATTAGTACCTATTTAGGGAAGGGTTCTGTATTACCAAGTATTTATAAAGTTGTACCATTTTAATTAAAACAAGAAGAGTAATTAAGTTGTTTTGTTACTTCTAACTATTCTAGAGAACTTGGGAGTAAAAATGATGAGCTGGGGGCTTTACATTCTTAGATCAAAGTCTCTACAAGAAGCCTAAAAGTTTAAAGATTGATTCTGAAAGAAATCCCATCTCCTATGGCCAGAGGACCAAGATTTCTGAAAATTATAGCAAGTTTCATTTGGGATGGCTGAATTATAGCCCACATTGAATTCCAAAGCATAATAAAGTCTCTTTTATTAAAATTAGGACATTTACTGCAAAGGGATGTGATCTTGACATTTGGGATGGGGACACATGAGCAGATTGTGATGAAGTTACAAACGTAGAGCTCTGAATTCTGATAGCTTTCCTCGTGGTCTCTACCAGTAGAATCGCCCCCATTCCGGCCAGAGATCAGTCTGCCTTTCGAATGTGTACCGCATTGGGTGCACATTAATCCTCATTAAGATCTACTCCCATTATTCTCCTCCCATCTAGACTATTGTGAGACTCAAGTCCCAAAATATGTGCAGGAGTATGATACACACGCAAAGAGTTGCACCATCTGCCAAGCAAGATTAGCAAGAGAGAAGGATGGCAATATTTCTTAAGGGTGTGGGGCTAAGATGGAAAGAACAGAAAGTTGGATCATGTTGAATGTATATAGAGAGGTGTATGGACTCACTGTTTTAGCTGGAGGCCTGAGAATGACTCTGACAATTTGCTTGATTGTTTGGCTGAGTCATGGACCCAGAGGTAGCCTACAAAGAATGAACTGGAAATGTCAGCACATTCTTGGGTATGTGGAGAAAGACATTTAAAAGCTTGGGGAAGCCTGGCGTGGTGGCGCACGCTTGTAATCCCAGTACTTTGGGAGGCTGAGACCGGAGGATCTGGGTTCGCGGCCAGCCTCAGCTCTCGCTCTGTCTCTGTCTCTGTCTCTCTCTGTGTGTGTCTCTCTCTCTCCTTAGTGAGGCCCTCCGCAACCTCGTGAGACCCGGTTTCAAAATAAAGCATAAAAAATAGGACCGGGGGCGTAGCACGGAGGTAGAACGCCTCTGCGTTCAATCCCTAGTCCTGAAAAAAAAAAAAAAAAGCTTGGGGAGACTGGAATGCAAAAAGGGGTTCAATAAAGCAAAACTGCATACTCATCTGGACCTGTCCTGCACCTCAGCTCAACCTCAGTCTTCACTTGAAAACTTCCTACTTGATTAAGAGCCAGAAAGTTACCAACCGACCCAACAGTGTAATTCAGGAAGATAGACAAGATTGACTCTAGTCCTCATTTTCTCAGTTGGTTGAATAAAGTTTGCTTAAGATTATGCATTTTGGGTATTGATAAAAAAAAACTAGCAAAGATGTCTATTCAACTATCCCTTCAGATAGCTGAAGAATCAAGCTAATAATAGATCAATAGTAAATGTATTCAATTCTCCGCAACACACTTAGCAGTATCTAAGGGTGACTATCAAGCAAGGACAGTTCAACTTACAAACTTAAGTTCAAGTTACAAACTTAAGAAAAGTCATTAGGAATCTATGGTAAAAATGCACCATACCCTCTATATTACATAGGGTAAGTGAGATGTGTGGGAAATGACTTCTATTAAAGGGCAGAACTTTTTGAAAACAGGATAGTTCAATTTCCTCTCTCCAAGCTGTCTTTTTAAAATAACAGAACATAACATACTTTTTGACACAACTCCCCATGACTCAGAGGCCCTTCTTAAAATAAGACCAGACCACATTCATGGAGACTGAATCACCCCTAACCTTCCGAACTTGGTGAGGATTACTAATCAGGACATGTTTTCATTCCTAAGATAGTATGGGAAAGTTCTGATTTGGACAGTTAACCTAACATTCTGTCAATTATATGTTGCTCTCACTGTAAGCCAGTTTTGTTTTTCTCTTTTCTCATTTCCTCACTCAGAATGAAAGACAACCCGTGCAAAAATGATGTGTTTTCCAATGTAAATAAAAACTACCCATTTCTAGAAAATAAATAAGAGAAGAAGAAAGTAGCTCATAACAGTATGGAAAATTCTCTGACAAGGGTTTCAGCTCTGAGTACTACTATGTCCTCTGAGTTAATTAGGTCAGAAAAACATTTCCTCTTCCAAGGAAAGGGAAGAATTTTGGGTACAAGTCGAGCAAAACCCAACATTTTTCTTCTGATTAAAAATTGAGAAATGAAAGTCTATATTACTAATACGTACATCCTAATCTATACTGCATTACACATCATGGTATTGTGAAGCTTATGTTTTCACAATTCTGTGTGGAACCTTAAAAACGTGTGTTATTAAAAAAACTCTAATATAGTGGACAATGAAACGTGAACTCGGGGAAGACCAGAATTAAATTTCTTTTCATACTAGGTTGTAGCTATAAGTTTCTTCACTTGGAAAATAAGGATAGGTAATGTTTACCTCGAATGTCAATAAAACCATCTCATGCATATGGACATATTTTCTAGGTCCTGTGCACTTTTTAAGTGTGATTTCTGTGATTAATAACAAATGTGGTGCTGTCATGACTGGCCTGAACTCCAGAGAGACTTATATCTTCTACTCGCCAAGTGTTTCCTTAGTGACAGGGACCTGATGATAAAGAGTTGTGATCACTTCCTGTGAATGATGTCTTTCCCTCAATTGTATGCTGAGCCACATTTTTAGTGTTAATCTTGCAGCAACAGTCTCACTAGGATTTCCCTCTAGGCCTTCAGTTAATCAGCCCAAATAAGAACAGCGATTTCTCTGGTGGCTGTGTTGCTGCTCCACGTCGGTTCCTTCTTTGCCCTCAATCCCAACCACACTGAAAAGAAGGTAAGCTTTTAACTTCACATACAATCTCCAACCCCCTCCCAGACACCCAGCTGATTAAGTCATCGAGCAGAGGAAAAAAAAAATTCTTGCCTGAAATAGTTATCTTCCAGGTGTGCTGAAGTTCTGTATCGGTCCAGCAGGACACATCTTGGTGGGAAATGACAACATGTTTTGTTCATATTCAAAGTCCTGTTGACAAAAGCAAATGCTGCAGGTGGAGCCCTGAAATCATCACCATACTGACTTTCTGTAGAAAAAAAGAACCATATGTATTATTCCCTGGCTCATCTCCTGGGCACCTATGAAAGTGTCTATTTATTTATTTATTTATTTTGGTGGTAATTTCAGTACTTTGTTTATTGATAGATTAAAAAAAAAATCCCTAGTGGCAAAATGTAATGGTAACAACAATAATAGCATTCTCTTCTGTTGTCCATTTTTCCAGTCCAGTTTTGTGTTTTTTCGATGTGGGGTGGAACCGATAATCCTGGATGCAAGGGATTTCCATTCCTTTCTCTTCCACCTGCCCCCACTCAACCCTTGCCATCGCTAACTAATGCAATCAAAGTCATCAGTGGGCAGTTCAGCTCATTTTCCCTAGAGGCGACTTTTTTCGCAATTTCCAATTACTCAGAGGAAGAAAACAAAAATCAAAAAACAAACACAAGAGAGCCCCAAACCGAAGCATATCAAGCAAACAATAAATAAATGAATGCACAAAAGCTCCCTGTGGTTGTCCAGCTCAGATACTGGAGAATAAGCCGTAAGCAACAAATGCCTGGCTGTTGAAACAGAGAGACAGGAATAAATCCTCCGGGCCACATCTGGGAGCTGAAGTGTGTGAATGGAGCTTAGCTGGCCTCCCACACAACAGGAATTCCACCAGAAATATGTGCTTTGTATGGGAGGACGAAAAAAAAAATGTGTTTAGAATATCGCTAAGGAAACCCAGATACATTATCTCTGCCAAAATACAGAAGACAGTAGAGTTAGTGACCATCCCCAAATGACTAAAACAGAGGACAGGCTGTAACGATGCTGATGAAGCAGGGAAATTGAGGGGAAAAAAAAAAGGAAAAGGGTGGAAATATTTTTGAATGTACTAAAAAGGACAAAACCCTCCCTTTTCATAGCACCAGGAAAGATTTCCATTGTTTTGTGTTTCTCATGTTTGTGGGTTTTGTTTTTTGTGTTTTTTGGCAGGCAAAGAATGATCAAAATAAAGGCATTTCCATCTTTCCACTCCAAGTTTTTGGCTGTCATAAATTTATCTTTCAAATATCAAGGTGGTTGTTCATGCTTTGACACCTGTGAAGCACAGTTTGTTTCAATATCTAGTACACGATTTTAAGAGTCTGTTTTGATCCCAAAAATATGTTTGACCTTAGAGTTTTGAAAGTGTGTTTTGACTTCAAACACTTGCTACAAGATGACATACTGCGTGTGTGTGTGTGTGTGTAGTTTGTATAGAGCCTTGAATTTTATTCAGTAGCTTATTTCCTTGTGTGTTTGTGTGTGTGTGTGTGTTTGTGTTGTAGAGACTTGAATCTTATTCAATAGCTTATTTCCATGTGTGTGTATGTGAATGTAGTTTGTGTAGAGCCTTGAATTTTATTCAATAGCTTATTTCCTTGTGTGTGTGTGTGTGTGTGTGTGTGTGTGTATGTGTGTGTAGTGTATGTAGAACCTTATATTTTATTCAATAGCTTATTTCTGTGAGAGTGTGTGTGTGTGTGTGTGTGTGTGTGTAGTGTATTAGAGACTTGAATTTTATTCAATAGCTGATTTCCGTGTGTGTGTGTGTGTGTGTGTGTGTGTGTGTGTGTTTGTGCTACTGGGGATTGAACCCAGGGGTGTTTCATCTCTGAGCTACATCCCCAGCCCTTTTTTATTTTATTCCCTACTTTGAAACAGGGTCTCACTAAGTTGTTAGTGGTCTCACTAAGTTGCTGAGGCTGTCCTCAAACCTGAGATCTTCCTGTCTCAGCCTATCAACTATTGGGATTACAGGTGTGTGCCACCATGCCTGGCTTATTTCCATTTTAAATTTCAAATTCCATCTAAATTTTAGCTTTATAGGAAGGCAGTGAATTACCCTCTGGAAATAAGTTAAAATATATTTGTATTTGTCCAAGTTTAGGCATATCCTTGAACAGAATACTCACTATACAGAGATGACAGTTAGGAATAACCTGGCCCATCAAAGTAACTTCTCCATTACTCCTAATCACTATTTCCCTATGGGTCAGCCTGACTTCTATCCAGCTGAGCTTCACAGGTCCCCTCTCAACTCCATCTTGTTCTCATGTGTATTGACCTCATGTGTATTGACCTTCCGGCTGCCTGTTTTGATTATAATGTTGAGAATCCAGACCATTAAGATGTAAGGATATTATTTTTCAAATTGTCCACATGGGACATTTGTTTTCTCATTTAGTGGCAAAATAACTTGACAGTTTAAGCAAGGATCCCCACAGGCTGAAGGGTTTTACCATTGCTAAATGAGTTTGCTAGAAGTCATGGTGAATCTGTCTCGTCCCCTAAAGCGACAGCAAAAATCAGGGTTGTTTTTGCACACACGTGTATATACATTTATAAATTACCCTCATATTTAGATGATTGATTTCTTTTTTCTTTTTTTTTTTCTCTTGGCTGACTACTTGAAACAGATGTGTTCCATGAAAAAAAAGAATATAACCCCAAGGACTCAAAAACAAGTATGGAACCCAAGTCTCTAAACCTGTAGAAGTATTTGGTTACAGTTATTAAGACACCTGGAAGTTAATATACATGATAGGGATGAATTATTTATTGATTGGATACAAAAGAAACGATTGTCCAAAAGTTCATAAGTATATACATTAAATTAATTCAAAGCATTTAATGAGAAGTCTAAAGGGCAAATTGGTAATTTTTAAGAAAAAATAAACCAGGAGGCCGGGCGTGGTGGCGCACGCTTGTAATCCCAGTACTTTGGGAGGCGGAGACCGGAGGATCCAGGTTCGCGGCCAGCCTCAGCTTCATGCGCGCATGAGCGCTCTCTCTCTCTCTCTCTCTCTCTGTCCCTGTCTCTCTCTCTCTCTCTCTCTCTCTCTACTTGGTGAGGCCCTCCGCAACTTCG